>CAUYPK010160458.1:0-10150 GCA_963574355.1 Loris lydekkerianus | reverse complement strand
CTTTAAAAAATAGTTCCCTAGCATTTGTTAGGCCGAACCTTGTAATTGATTTCAGCTGTGTACATGAACAAGCTTAGAATGAAATGCTAGGTGTATGCATTGGCTTCAGTGTATGACCCTTCATTGTTAAGCTATGAAATTGAAACTCTGTATTTAACTGGCAATCAGATAAAGAAACCTTAATTTGTAGAGAAAAAAAAAAATAGAAGTACAAATGGTTGCAAAAGGTGGACTTCCAATTGGTGCAGGGAAGCCTTGAGTAACCTCTGTCATGTTCTTTCATTGAAACATTATACAACAGGTGTGTGTGTGGGGGGGGGCATGTACAAGGATTCCGTGCTTAATGATCACTATGTGCTCTTTCCCCATAGGCTTGACTCCCACCCTGTTGCACTACAAATGTTCAAGGTTCAACACCTGCTTTCTAAGGATTGACTGATTTTATCTCACTAATGCATGCAGTTGCTTGAGGGCTTGTCTCTGGGCTGCAAAACACCTCCAAGCTGGCCTGGAGATTGTCCCCCTCCCAGTGCCTCCCTCAAGAACTGGTGACCGCTCTTACATGCCTGGTGCTCAGTCTCCTACACGCAGTATCTCTAGATATGAACCAAGAAAAATTAAGACTCTCATTCTGAGGCACAAGGGGAGGATTGATATGAAAGAACATTTTTCTGATCATAATCAGGAACTATTTTCTAGCTATTTCTTCTTGTGAGTGGGGTGATTCATACATGACTTCTACCACTGCCAATGATCCCATTTGGTTATAAAAAATATATATATTCATAATCTCCATGACAGGTCATACTAAATTGCAAACTGATAATTAGTGAAGTAATCATTTCCTAACATAAATCTATCAGTTACGACACTTTTTCCTTCAATTTGGACAAATAAAATCAAACTCCATTTCTAAGAATATAATAATCGATTTCTATACATTTAAAGCCTCTGTGCACTTTACCAAATCCCCTCTCCAATTTATCTACTACTAACAGTGAAAAAGTCCTCTCAGCACCCCTACCTTCATTTTGCCTGATTTTTTTCCATCCCCTAGCCCTTGCATTCTTCAATACATGCTCTCTAATACCTAATTTCTGAATGCCAAAACAGTGACCTGAATGCAATCTTGTCCATATGTCCAAAGACTTGGTCAAAAAGCATCAAATTTCTAAAATATTAGCAAATGCACGACCCTCGGTCTCCAAACTCATTACTGTCTGTACTTTTTAACTGAACCTTTAAGGGATGTTTCAGAAATTTAGTCATACAGATGCTGGTGTAGAAATCAAGGTAACCTCTATGGGAAGGGGAAAAAGAGTGGAAAGGTTTTACTCTTATTGATTATGAATCATATATAAATAAGTAAATAATTTCAGTGTATGTTAAAATAGTTTAACAGTAAATTTCACACAAACTTTATGGACACCTTGTGTACGTGCTTTCGTGTGGGCACGTATATTTGAGAATGAACACAAGCTGTTCAACTGAGGTAAGATGGTATCTCATTGCAGTTTTGAGTTACATTTCTGTGATGATTAATGAAGATAAGCATTTTTAATATACTTCATAGCCATTTGCATATCATCTTTCAAGAAATATCTATTTATGTCCTCTGTCCACTTTTTTAAAATTTCAGATTAATATAAAGTTAATAATGATTAGGCTACATTGTTTGCATTTGTTCGGTAAAGTCCAAGTTGTAGTTGTTCCCCTCACCCAAGAGGGGTGCCATGTGCCCCTAAGTTGTGCCTATTAGGTGAGAGTACTCCAGTCCCCCTAAGTTCCCCCCTGCCTCCACCTTGCTTCTCCCAACTTTAATTAATTGAGTTTTTCTCTTGCATGGGCATGTATTTGTTCATCTACTGGCTTCAAATTAGTAGTATTAAGTACATTGGATACTTTTTTTTTTTCCATTGTTCTGATACTTCACTAAGGAGAATGTTCTCCAACGCCATCCAAGTTAAAACAAAAGATGTTAAGGCCCTCATCTTTTTTATGGCTGAATACATGGTATATGTATACCACAATTTATTAATCCATTCATGGGTTCATGAGCATTTGTATTTATTTCATATCTTTGCAGTTGTGAATTGAGCTGCAATAAAAATTCTAGAGAAAATGTCCTTAAGGTAAAGTAATTATTTTATCCTAGGTAGATACATAGTAATGTGACTGCAGAATCAAATTGAAGGTCTAGTTTGAGTTCTTTGAGGATTCTTTGTACCTCTTTCCAAAGAGGTTGTAGTAGTTTGCAGTACCACCAACAGTGTAAAAGCGTTCCCTTCTCATTATAACCACAACCAATCTGCAGCTTTCAGAATTTGTGATGTGAGGGTTTCTCACTGGGGTTAGCTGATATCTCAGGGTGATTTTGATTTGCATTTCTCTTAGGTATTATGAGCATGTTTTCATGTGTTTGTTGGCCATTTGTCTCTTCAGAGAAGGTTCTGTTTATGTCTCTTGCCAGTGGTAGATGGGATTGTTTGTTCTTTTTTGTTGATTAATTTGAGTTCTCTGTAGATTATCAACTGTTTGTCAGATTCATAGCATACAAATACCTTTTCCTATCCTGAGGGTGTCTGTTTTCTTTACTTTTTACTCAGCTGTACAGAAGATTTTTAACTTAAGTACCATTTATTTATTTTTGTTTTTGTTGCCCTTTTGAAGAAATAATTTTAACAAGTTTTTTTTTTTTCTATTGAGTTGTTTGAGTTCCATGTTTTTCTGGATTTTAGTTCCTTGTCAGAGGAACATTTGTAAATATTTTCACCCATTCAGAAGTTTATCTCTTCCTGAAAATTTCTACAAGCTGTGAAGATGCTTTGTAGTTTAGTAAGTCCCATTTGTCCATTTTTGTTTTTGTTGCCTATTCTTTTGAGGTCATAGCCATAAATTCCTTATCTAAACCAATGTCCTAAGTGTTTTTCTATAAGTTTTCTTCTAGAATTTTTAAAATTTCTCGTCTTACATTTAAATCTTTAATCTGTCTTGAGTTGACTTTTGCATATGGTGGGAGATAGGAATTCAGTTTCATTTTTCTGTATATGGATATTCAATTTTCCTAGCACCTGTGTTGAAGAGGCGTCCTTTCAATATATGTTCTTGACACCTTTGTACAAATCACTTGATTTTAAATATGTGAATCTATTTCTGGATTCATTATTCTGTTCTATTGGTCTAGTTGTCCACTTTTATTAAAAAAAAAAAAAAAAAAAAACTTATGTTGTTCCGATTACTGTAGATTCATAGTATATTTTTAGGTCAGGTAGTATTATGCCACCAACTTTGTTCTTTTGGTAAGGATTGTGTTGGTTATCTTGGCTCTCCTTTGGTTATATATAAATTTTAGGTTATTTTCTACTTCTGTGAAAGGTAAAATTGGTGTTTTGATGGGGAATGAATTAAATCTACATATTTCTTTGGATAGTAGGATAATTTTTGTGGAAAGAGTCTCGTTCTGTCACCCTGGGTAGAGTGCCCTGATGTCATAATAGTTCACAGCAACTTTAAACTCTTGGGCTCAAGAGATCCTCTTACCTTAGCCTCCCAAGTAGCTGGGACTATAGATGCCTGCCACTACACCCAGCTAGTTTTTTTCTATTTTTAGCAGAGATAGGATCTTGCTCTTTCTCAGGCTGGTCTCAAACTCTTGAGCTCAAGTAATCCACCACCTCAGTCTACCAAATTGCTAGGATTACAGAAGTGAGCCACCATCTTTGGCCTAATCCTAATATTTGATTATTTATCTTATGTTGTTAATTGAATTGTAGGTGTTTTACGAATTTTCATTTTTTAAGTTTTTCTCTGACTGTTTTGGTTCAGTGGAATTTTTGAAGGGTTCCAGTTAATTTTGTTCTCTTTTTCTTTTGTGTGATTGCTTTACCAGTATGTTTTATACTTTTGTGTGTTTTCATCTTGCTGAATATTCTCCTATCACTTCCAAATTTAGAACAGCTTGAGAATTTCTTGTAGGGCTTGTCTAGTGGTGAGAAATTCCCTCAGTATTTGCTTGAATGAGAAAGCCAACTCTTCATAATTATGGGTCTTATTCTTGCTACATATAGCATCATGATCAATCAGGTTTCTTTTTCTTTCAGCACTGTGAATATGTCATTCCATTTTCTTGTGGCCTGTAGGTTTCTGCTGAGAGTTCCACTGTTATTTTTATGGGCTTCCTTTATAGTTGAGTAGGCACTTTTGTCTCACTGGTTTTAGAATTCATTCTTTCACTGTGCTTTTCACTGTCAGGTTATAATATACTATGGCAAAGCTCATTTTTATATTGTATTTTTATGAGAATTGCTGAGACTCCTGTATCTGGAAGTCAAAATTTCTTACTAGACTTAGGATTTTTTTCATCTATTATTTCATTAAACAGGGTTTCTAAGCTTTAATCTCTTTTCACCCCAGGGAGTACCATTAATTTGTAAGTTTAGCTGCTTACATAGTTCCAAAATTCTTGTAGGCTTTATTTTTTTCTTTAAATTTTTTTCTTATTGGAGTATTTCAAAGGACCTGTCTTCAAAATATAAAATACCTTGATTCTCTCTTCTTGGTCTAGTCAATTGTGGAGACCTTTATATATATTTTATACTTCGGTCAATAAATTTTTCAGTTCCTCTAAATTGAATCACTGAATTCTTTGTATCAGTTTTCATATTTCTCTTGTATCTCATTATGCTTCTTCTAAAACAGTATTTGAATTCTTTATTTGGAATTTAAAGAATTTCTTTTTATTTTTTTTTTAATTAAGTCATATACACATAGATCATGAATACATCTATGCGTATGTGGAGTACAATGTGTTGACTTTTTTATACAATCTCACATGATTACATCAAACCAAAAGATTTTTTTTTTATTAAGATACATTGTTAGAGAATTATTGTGTTCCTCTGAAGCTGTCATATTACCTTATTTTCTCATTTTCTGTGTTTTTACATTGATTTCTCTTCATCCAGTGCAACAATTACCTCCTTTTTGTCCTCCTTTGTTATTTTCATTAGTGTAAGACATTTTTCTTGAAGATGTGACTATTATGTCGGCTGAGTATAGCCCTTTGATTTTGGTTCTGGGTGCATGTAATAGCGAAAAGTCTAATGTGATTTATTTTGCTATTAATAGCCTCTGTGGTATCTGTGATTCACTCTGTGTATTAGGATGCAATTATTCAAAGGGGCTGCAGTAAAGTTGTGGTGGGGACAGGGACACATATGGGCCTGCCTTCAAGGTTCAGTGGTAGTAGTAATGAGCTAAATCTGTCTATCCTTATGACCTGAGGCAAGGTATGATGGCCCCTGTGTTGGTGGTCATAGGCAGGCCAATTCTAGCCCTCTGCATGGCTTTCTGATGGTATTGTAGTGCCTTTATACTGGGAAGGTGAGTGGCCTCTGAAGCTCTTGAGAAACCAAGTGGTTTAGGTGATAGCAGTAGCAGTAGTGGTGAGATACTCTTTTGTTTTCCAAGAATTGTGCATTTGTGTTGGCAGTGCTTGGAATGATCTGTATAGGCTGCAGTCCAGGCCAGAAAGTGCCACTTGTAGGTAGGAGACAACTGCGTAGTAGTGATAGAGTGTTTATGCTTCACATCTGCCCCTGGGAGAAACACTCAAATATCCTAGGTTATAGATTGTGTTGTGGACATCCAAAAGCCTCGATCCCACACTCTGTCTTGGTGGGGAAAGAGAAGATGGGCAGAATCAGATGGGGCAAGCTTGTACTCTGCCCTTCCAATGGAGAGTGCATACACAAGCTGTAACAGAATATGGGATCATCCTTAGGCTCCTGATGAAATGCTTGAATACGGGGTGGATACTTCTTCACAGACATCTTCCTATGGGGGAGAGTTGTCCCAGAGGCCACAGCTTTCATTGGTGACAGAGGAACTTGTCTGCCTCTCACTTCCCAGTCCCAGTGGGGCTCCCTCCATTGTCCTAGCTGTGGCATCTGATCTGGCTATTCAATAAGTACGAGTAGTTCACACCTAGCCTGTAACTCAGCCCTGGCTCAAGATCAAGCCTTCACTGCAACTCTCATCCTGTTCAGTTCCTGTAGGGGTGTGCCCGATTTAGTGCTGGAAGCAAGATCCCACACCATGCTCACATCTCAGTACTGGTTATAGAAGCCTATCCCTTGTTTGAGCCCCAGATTCCCAATCCATGACCTAAGTTTCCCTAATGCTTACTTCTGAAGCTTCTGGTTCCCAGGACTATACACAGTTTGCTAACAACAGCATCAAGAACAGCATCATATTGTAGCCATTAGGTCACTCACAGGGAAGGGGTGGTACATCCCCTGGAGCAGTTCCTTCCCACAGTCTCCCTATAGAGATTTAGTGGCTACACCCAAAGATAGATTCATTAAACGTAATCATATTATACATAGGTAGACTTTTTTCTTAATACACTTAAGACACTTAATACACTTAATACACTTAATTTTCACTTAATACATTTTCAAAATTTATATATGTTGCATCATGTACCAGTACTTCATTTCTTTTTGTGGTAGAATAATAATCTTTTGTATAACTTACACATTATTTTGTTTTTCCTTTTAGTAACCACTGAAGATATAGGCTTTTATAATTTTTCGGCTAATCATGCTATTACAAATATTCCTAGGCAAGTTTTGTTTTAACATGTCACCTGTTCAAAATTATTTTGGGTATATACCTACGAGTTATATTGCTGGGTCAAATTGCAATTGTGCTTCACTTTTTGGATAATTTCCAGATTTTTATTCTACACCAGATTTTATTTCCGGCAGATTTATACAAGAATTAGAAGCTATCCACATCTTTGCTGATATGTACAACTTATGTTTTAATAAAAAACTAAACATTTTAGAGTGAGTTGTATCGTATCGTGGCTTTGATTTGAATTTTCATTTTGAACAATGAATAATGAGGTTAAGTATATTTTCATGTGTTTGTTGGACATTTTCTTATCTCTGTTTAGAAAAATGACTATTCAAGATTTTTGCCCATGACAAAAAGTAAAGGATGCATTAGAATGCAAAAGACAAATTGCATAAGTAAATTTTTTCCTATACAAATTATAACAAATGAAGTGAATAATACTCTTCAATTCTAAGAAAAAGAATTAACATAACATATGCTCTATTTAACGTTGATGGAACTGATAGGAAAAGCAACTAGGTAAGAAATTGAAAGACATACTCCACCTGGCTTTTCCTTGGGGCCTTTGATATAATCAGCATCACTGTGTTACAGTTTGAAATACAGATTTTTTTGTTCACATCCATAGATTTCAAATATTATATCCATCTCTTTTTTCCAAAATTCAGTTAAGGCCAATGATTTCCTACCATACAAGAAATGTTGTTGCTGCATTTCTCTTTCCTAATTTTTCTGCCATTTACACTGATTGATGAATATAAAGGTTAAATATGAAGGAATATAACAAATAAAATCATTTCTCTATGTCAGTTGCTCTTGACGCTCATCCTAAGCACCTTGTACAAACCCTGCCTGAGCTCCTTATTCTTGAGTGCATACACCATGGGGTTGAGGGCAGGGGGAATGACATTGTGTAACACATTGAGTAGAACCGGGATGAGGGGAACTGTCATTCCTGCACTATGAGTGATGGAAATAACAATGATAACTGTGTAGAAGAAAAGGATGAGGATGAGGTGAGAAGTGCAGGTACTTAAGGCCTTGGATGCTGCTTCTACTGAATTCATTTTCAGCACAGAGTGAAGTATCGAAGAATATGATAAAATTATCAAACCCAAGTCACCTCCCATGAGGGTGCAAGCCAGAAGTAGCTGGTTAATACTGTTGATTTTCCTGTCATCACAAGACAGGCTAGTGACTCCAAGATTAGAGCATAGACAGTGTTCAATGTGATTCTGGAAGCAGTAGTGTCTCTGAGCAGCCAACACAGGCACTGAGATAGGACACAGACTGTTTCTGATTGTCATGAACACAGTTGCTTTGATCACAAAAGATTCAGTAATTATTGATGCATACCGTAGTGGTCGGCAAATGGCTACGTATCTGTCTATAGCCATGCAGACAAAGATACCTGACTCCATGGCCACAAAACAATGTATGGCATACATCTGAGCAAAGCACTCAGGGAGACTGATGGCCTTAGCATCAAACCATAAAATGGCCAAAATCTTAGGCACGATGGTGGTAGCGAGGCCCATGTCCACCACAGCCAGGATGCCCAGGAAATAGTACATAGGCTGGTGTAGTGCTGCCTCTTGAGTGACGATGATCAAGATAAAGATGTTGGCACTGAGAGCTAAGAGGTAGAGCAGAGCCAGGGGCAGGGAGAGCCAGTGCTGCCAGATGTGAATGCCAGGGAATCCCATCAGGATGAACTCAGAGACCTGGAAATTAGAGCTGTTGGGATCTCTGAGATCTTGGAGCATCCTTCACTAAGAAGAAAAATACTCAACGTTATTATTCTTAATTATTTCCATGATAATAATTGAAAGGAAATCACCCAGAATCATGATATTTTAGGTGTTCAGCATCCTAATTATTTTATCCAGCTATCTATATTTATATGGTATTTACTATGAAATAGGATCTGTGGTAGGTTGTGAATTCTATGTTAATTCAATTAACCATCCCTAAAACTCTATTATGTGGGCCATATATGTTTGTGTATTCTCATAACCAAAGAATATACCATTAGTGAAAATCAATACTTTTTCAAGATCTTCCTTGTTGTAAGTCATGTGTGCCAGACAAGTTGAAAGCAATCTGATATCACAGCATGGACTTTTAAGATTGGCTTTGCTAATAACTTGGTTTCTTTAGACACCCATTATAAAGATTCAGAATAGACATACAAATATGCATAGAACCATTTTTGGTACAAGATTGTATTATACAGTATATGGAAAAGAACTCTTTATTTAGATTTCTGAATTGATGTATTATTTAGTTTCATTAAAATATTTTATAACTATTGGAAGGGAATAGATATACAGTAATGATGATAGACTGCCTAATTCCATGAAACTATAAGAGAGTTATATAATTTGGAAATCCTATATTTTAAAATCACTTGATTATGGCTTTTTCCTATTTGGAAATATTTATAATCTTAGAGCAGTCCAGTCAGCCACACTATAACAAGCAGCACCAAAGCTAAATATAATAGAAAAGAAACAAAACAACACACAGATGTACAAGTGAGTTTGTGATTAATGCTTTCATAGGAGGTATATTATAATTAATATATTTTCTTGATATAATAATTGATAATAATATTATTATTAATATTATTAATAATATTATTATTAAGACAAAAACATAATATGCTTGATAATGATCATGTGCTATTTAATATTTCTTCCTTTCCATATTTCAAAGAGTAAGGATATAATATAAAGATAAAGAATATATAAAAAATATAGTAGGTTAAAATTATAGAGTCTACGTAGGATGGAATCTTGACATAAACCTCATGGATATTTTCATCTTAGCACACATAATAGAAGTCCATTATACATATTAGGAGCCAAGGTAAATTAATGGATAATTATTTAGATAAATGTATTACCTGCTCTATGTATGTAGTTCAATAACGTCTATGTTTTATTTACTTATTTTTTAACTATTTTTATATTTTATATTGGGACTGTTTCTCAAATGTCTGGTAATCTTTGAGAGGGAATTCAGGCTTAATAAGTAAGCCTCAGAAAGCTGATTCGAACCTCTGAGAAATGAGTGAGAATGAAGAGGAAAAATTTATGGAGGGAGCTCTTGTAAAGATCTCTTTGATGTATGGAATCAGTATTTAGTTATCAGTGTTAACAGGTCTTTTTTTCCTGAGATTTCCAATTATTTCAAACTATATCCTAGAAAAATGTATGACCAGCGGCTACAGGTGTTGGCATTGAGTAGAAGAAAAGTACTGGGAATGTGACATTTAAACATGAATATTGCATTTAATCTGCCACTGTATAGGATGTCTCATCTTCGGCCTTCATCAGACTTAATGTATATGCATTCAAAATATTTGTTAAAGTTTTCCCAGAGCAAATTTGCAGATATCAAAAGGGCATATCTATCAATGCTTAGATTATTGCATATATCAAATATAGGAACTTGTTCCTTTTTCAGTTGTTCTAAATACATTCTTGTTTTACCTCTATATATT
>CAUYPK010160451.1:0-14645 GCA_963574355.1 Loris lydekkerianus | reverse complement strand
AAAAAAAAAAAAAAAAAAAAAAAAAATATAAATATATATTTTAATAGGATTAATAAGTCATACTGTCTGCCAGAATATTTTACTTATTTACTCCTGGTAAAATTCTTATTGAGTTTTTTTTATTAATTTTTATTTTTTATATTTTTTTTTTTTTTTTTTTTTTTTTTTTTTTTTTCTGGTGTTTTGTGACTATTGTCATGATGTTGGGCATGGTCATGTGACTTGCTCTGATTAGTAGTATTTGAAAAGATGTGATGCATTTGCTTTCCGAACAGTGACCTTAAATGTATATATGTGGTCAGACTCCTTCTCTTATACATTTACCATCAGTGGGAAAAAACAAACAAAAAAACATGCCCAGGTAGCTGCTGGTTTCTAGCCTGACATATAAGAATGATTTCTATATTTGATTTACATACATACTATAGTCAAGCCCAGTTATACCAAGGCAAAATTTGTCAAAGCTCGGGCAATCTTCAGACCTAAGATTAAAAAAAAAGGTAAATAACCACTTTCAAAAGTCACACAAATTCAGGGCTTGTTTTATGTAAACCTTATAACAGCAGAAACATGAATGTTAAAATATATGTATATGCAAAGTATTTATAGTCATATATACAAAAATAATTTCTAGTGGCCAAAAAGAAAAATTAGCTATATAGTAACCTCAGCAAATTATTAAAAAATAAAATTTTGCTAAATAGTTGAATATTTAAATATTTAAATGTTGAAATGGAGCATGTTATTCCATTTGTATAACGCTTTAGAAAATTTTATAAGAACAATGTATGAAAATTGAGAGGAAATTGATACTTTCAAACAAAATTGTAGAAATGTTAACTATATGAGTTTTTGAGAATACAGTATAAAGGATGCTATTAAAGTATCAAATATGCATATTATTTGACTAAGAAATTTACTTCCAAGGATCTTATGATCAGAAATATATGCATTCGTGTGCAAACATATATTTAAAAGGATATCCTTTGCAATGCTGTTTTTACTAGGGAAAAAAAGGGAGGGGAAGTGAAGATTTACTTATACATAGAATGAGGTACAAGGCAGACCTTTGAGAAATTGCATGGAAGATTTATTAGATATATTATCATGTGAGGAACAAATCATATAACTATGTATCTACTATGACTTATCTACTGTGATTTATGTTAAGGGTAACTATATGAATATAAAATGGTAGAGAAAAGTTGGAAAGATATATAACAAGATATTTAACAGTGTTTACTTCTGAAAAGTAAAGGTAGGCAGAGGACATAGAAGATTGAAACAGGAGTCACAATTTCTACTCTATATTTTTGGGGTGACTTCCCCCCCTACAAACATGAAGGAAATATTAAAAATGTAAGTTACAATTAAAGTAAAAATAGGCAGACATGAACTTCTTTTGTCCTCAATAGGAAGGTCATTACTTCCTGGAGTCATTAAAGTGATATTTAAAATATTGATTTCATGACAGCATTAGAATAAAAATATTGAAACTTATTAGAAGCTCTTAAATTCTAATTTATGTGGGATTTATTAGATATATTTAAAACTGAACAATTCCAAATATAGAAGTCATCAATCTCTAAATGGCAAGACTGTAACTTTTCCTGTCTGGACCATAATATTTTTTTCTGTAAATGAGTAATCTGAGCAATGCTACATACACAGTTGGACAAGCTTTACTATTCCTTGAATAATAATAGTGGGTAAAATATTTTTGTAGAATTTCATCTCTGCTTAAATAACAATATGGGTCAAATACTGAAATAGTTCCAGTTAGCAATTTTCAAAAGAATTATTATTTTTTGACATTTTATGGTGTGTTAATTTCTATATTAATTGTATAATGTAGTGTATTACATGGAATCCTCTGATAAATAGAACCAGTAGGAGATTATATATATAATATTATGTAATATATAATTTCCATTTAGTTGTATGTATATAAAATAAAGAATTGGCTCATGCAATTTTAGATGGTGAAAGATCTCAAGATGTACAGTCAGCAAGCTGGAGACTCGGGATAGCTGATGGTGCAGTTACAGTCCAAACTGCAGGGTCAACGCCCAGGACGGGCCAAAATTTTAGTTAGAATCTTAGAAGCTGAGGGCAGAAAAAGACAGATGTCTCAGCTCATTCCATCAGGCAAAATAATTTCTCTCTTATTCAGCCTTTTGGTTTGATTAAAGTTTATGATTGATTAGATAAACCCCATCCATTTTCTGGTGAGCAGCTACTTTACTCAGTCTACTGATGTAAATGTTAATCTCATCCAGAAACGCCTCCTGTACGCATCCAGAATAATATTTGACCAAATGCCCGGGCACTTTGGCCAGTTGACAGATAAAAATAGCTACCACCTGTAAAAATGTATGTGAATACACTCAATAAATATTTCATACTTTTAGTTAAAATAATCTTAACTCTAAAAGATACATTCAGAGGGCAGAGCCTGTGGCCCAAAGAAGCAGGGTGCTGGCCCCATATGCCAGAGGTGGTGGGTTCAAATCCAGCCCTTGCCAAAAAAAAAAGATACATTTAGAATTTTTTATTTTAGAAAATTTAAAGAAAAATGTCTGACAAACACCAGATATACAGTGAACAGTAGTGCTTGAAATGACATTTTTAATTAGTGGCTTTAATTTAATTTATAGCACAGTTTAAAGTGCATTCTATCTACTGAATGTTCAAGTATATGTCTCTAGTTATAATTTCTACATGCCTATAATGGCAAAAAAAAAAAAAAAGCAAGTATCTGATTATCATTTGAAAACTACCAATGAAATATTCAAGTGTGACACTAACAGGTGACAGGAAGAATCTGAGTGTTGATTAGAAATATGAGCATGTCTAAGCATTTACTTAGCAAATTAATTAAAAATTAAATGTATCTAAGATTTGGATAAAGGTAGAAATATAGAAAAAGTATGATGAGTGTAGAAGCATGCTATATAAATTTTAGATACAAACATGAAAAGTTTACAGAAAAATGTAACTGATAACAGGCTCATACATAAAAGAAAACAATGATTAAAATGAGAAATAATTGTTGACAGTTAATCAAATTGAAATACCACATGAAAATAATCAGCAGCCTGTATTTGAAATGAAAGATGCAACCCAAAAATTTTAATTTTCAGCATGATGTCCCTTTACCTTTCCACTTATAATAAGGCCTTTTCAATGTATTTAATCAGTTTTATAACCATTGCCATGTCAAGAAATACAGACAGTTATGAATTATTTTTATTGAATTTTCAGAAAATTATATTTAAATCATATTTATTGGGAACCAATATGTTGTTGCTTTCTTAATAATTATTAATTCTATTATTAAGATATGCATCTCTCTCTGTAAATGATGACAAACTGGATTTACACATACCTACATGGATATACACACAAATAAAATTTTTAAAACTTATTGATGAATATTAAGTAAAAAATGCTTAACACTATACAATCAGTACAATACTATACTTCAGGTAATGGAAAAGTTATTTTATGCATATCTGATAGAGAAACAGTAGAGGATAAAAAAAAAAAAATTAAGCATAAACCAAATGGTGTATTTTGTGGTTAGGTGATGATAGAAACAATACTGTCTAAGCTAACTCACATTATATTTAGTGAAAAATTGGTATAGCCAAAGGAATCATACCTGTAAGAAAAAGGAGTTTGGGCTCAGTGCCTGTAGCTCAGGGGCTAGGGCGCCAGCCACATACACCTGGGCTCGTAGGTTTGAACTCAGCCCCAGCCTGCTAAACAATGACAACTGCAAACAAAATATATCCAGGCATTGTGGCAGGCACCTGTAGTCGCAGCTACTCGGGAGCCTTAGGCAAGAGAATCACTTAAGTCCAAGAGTTTGTGGTTGCTGTGAGCTGTGACACCACACACTCTACTGAGGGCGAAATAGTGAGGCCCTGTCTCAAAAAAAGAAAAGAAAAAGAAAAAGGAATATGGGATTAGAAGCATTTATCAAGCACTCAAACATACCAAGTACTTTACATACTTATTTTTAATCTTCAGTTTAACTCAAATGACTGAAATTGTGCTTTTTAGAGTTAAGGAAAATGACTCACTTTCATTAACTACACTTCTGACGGTGAAGCAACTATTTGGAAGTTGCTTAGGGCAGTCAGTGAATGCAGACCTGTCTCTCTGACTGCACAAGTGATTTTGGTGTAGTGTAGTTCTGCAGCTGGAATTGTATTTATCTAGCTTTCTGAAGAAATACTAGATAATCATTCAAAACTATGGGAAAAATAGCCTTGAAGTTAGAGACTATGTAACAATTACCTAAAATCAAAAAAAAAAAAAAAAAAAAAAATCAAACAAAGGAGAGTGTAAACATTTACTGCTTTTTCTCATAATCATATGTGATCCACTAATTAATCTGTAGTTTTGTTTCAATTATTGCTATACTTGACACCAACATGTTGGCAAATATTCTACTACTCCTTCTGGACACAGGGATGGGTTTCAGCATGTATCATTACCAGACTGAAACCTAATAATAACCAGCTGGCATTTCCTTGTGCTCAGCACCTCTTTCTCCCCCTAGGAAGCAGTCTGATGAGTACAGCTGTGTGCTGCAAGAAACATCACAGGTCCTCTGGATACAGTAACCTTTCCCAGTCTACAGCCACTGGAGTCTCCAGGACATAAGAGTTTTCTGGACAGTATGTCCTAACAAGGTGCCGTTGACCTCTGCAAGAATAAATACCAGTAAACTAAAAGATTTCAGCTGGATCATATCCTATGGCAAACAGAAGACAACACTTCTTATTGCTTTTAATTGAGACCATGGCCTCGTATTTTACAGAGTTATAAACAACAACAACAACAAAAAGTTCCATTTTCTAACACTCATACACCCAAGACCAGCAGCTTTTCTTCACTGTATTTAAACATGAATGAAATCGTGGTCAGTCTTGGAAATGACTAAGGATTTGTTATCATCATTTCTTTCTTCACCTTAAATGTATTTTTTTGAATGAATCGCTTATATCTCCTTGCATATAAATTTTTATTCCTGTCCTACCAGTTCACCAGACCTTGGCATACAATTCTGAATCCCTATAATTAACATGGCCAATATAGTTGTCAGGAGCTACCACATTCTCCATGTAAATAAATTTCTGCTGTGTCTATTTCACCAGATATCTAGAAATTTACAGAAAAGTGAATACAATCGCATTCAAACTAGAATTGCCACTGCATATATGTTTCTATTGCTGACACTGACTTTTTCCCCTGACTTTCATTATCTTCAGTGGGTACCGTTTCACCACCCCATTATCTAGTCTTCCTGTCACACCCCTCTACTCTATTCTTTGCTATTTATTATCCATAGGATAAAATTCAGTAATCACAATCTATTTTTAAATTATTTTTCAACCTCACTTCCCACTACACCCCCAAACCAATTATCTGTTTCTTAAAAGATTGAAAGTCCTACTATTGCCTTAAGCTATCCTGTCCCACCGGGCATGCATGGCAATTCTGTCTTCCATTTCGAGTGAGGATCTCAAGGTTCTATATGCTCTTCTCCTGCCTGCCCTTCAAACTCTACTTTAAAATATAACTTTCTCTCTAAGGATTCCAGGCAGAGTTATTCACTCACTCTTTTGTGCTTCATTATATTTAAAATAAGCAACCGATAATTATTTTTTAAATGTCTGTGTCTACAAATAAAATCTGAGCTCCTTGTTGACATGAACAATGTGACCTCTTTATTATTGTAGCCCCTGATTTTATTGAAAGAGCTTCCTAAGTAAATATGATATTTCTGTTTAATGAAGGTGGAGGGTTAACTAATAACTGCTGCAAATTATTTCACAGCTCTTCCTTGTCTCCAAGACCTGCTTTAAGCAAAAGGAACTAGTAACAAAAGATTTTGGTCAGTGCTATGCCCTTTTTTGGAACCAGAATTTTTCTTCAGGAATCTAGTTTCCTTTGCATCCCAAGCCATTCCCCCATACACACTTACGGTTTTAATATACATCCTTCTTGTCTTTATACAGGTAATTACTCTGTAGAAGACATGGTTAAACTTCCAGAGAGACTGGTAAAAGTAAATGATAAACTGCATTGTTTCTTCCTCCACTCTTTGCTGCTGCTTCTTTTTTTTTTTTTTTTTTTTAAGACAGAATCTCACTTGGTCACCCTTGGTGGAGTGCCATGGCATCTGAGCTCACAGCAACCTGAAACTCTTGGGTTCAAGTGATCCTCTTGCCTCACCCTCCCAAACATCTGGGACTACAGGCACCTGCCACAAAGCCCAGCTATTTTTTTTTTTTTTTAAGAGACGCAATCTTGCTCTGGCTCAGGCTGGTCTCCAACCTATGAATTCAGACAATCCATCAGCCTTGGTTTCCCAAGTGTTGGAATTATAGGCATGATCCACTCTGCCCAGCCTAATATTTGCCTCTTAAATATTAAGTGGTCAGGTAATGAGAGAAAATTATGCTTATGGAATAGAGGATATGAATGAATTTATAGATTATTGTTTAAGGAAAAGTGAGATTTTCTTGTAGTTCCTGAAATCACAACCTGTAAGGGAGTGTCTGCAATGTTTTTTTCATTGCCAATATTTAAACAACTTTTTTAGTACGGACTTTACTAATGGTTTGTTTTAAAGTTGCATTACTTCCTTAGCTGTCTTTCTATGATCTTACTTCCTTGAGTACCAAAAACTGCTTCAAAAGAAAAATATAGAGGGAAAATTTCAAGAAAAAATATTATTTGTAGATAGTTCTTTTTTTGGAATATCTCTGTGTATCTTCAGAAATATAGATTAAGCAGAGTTGACTGGATGACTAAATATTCTGTTGGATTGAGTTCAGTTACCTACAAAGGGGTCTAATACTTAAAACATATTTCATCTGGATACATCCAGCAAGGAAAAAGCAAGTACATGAGAGAATATATAGCATTAGAGACAAAGTATAATAAAGGGAGAGCAAATCACATTTTAATGAATGAGGGTTATAAATTTATCTTTTTGCTCAAGGACAATGTAGATGCCTGCTTTTTTTGTTTGTTTGTTTTGTTTTGTTTTGTTTTCTCCTCCCCTTCCATATCTCTTCTGCAACTGTGTTCGGCTGCCTTCCCAGCTTGGTTTTGTTGTCATGAGCAATGGAATGAAAGGCTTTTCAGAACGGCCTGTTAGTGCCCTCTATTGATGTTTTCAATTTTTTGGTTCATTTCAGGAAAAAAGGCCAGCATGATTTTTTTAAACGTTCTGAAGGAATTTCCTTCAGAGGAAATGGAATAAAGTTTTACTCTTTCCTGATGTACATTTTCATCCCTTCAGCAGTCAGTATGTGCAAAGGCATTGCACATGCTGCTTCACATCAGCTCTCCTTTCTCTGACTATAGTTTTCTACAGCTGGATGCACTTCATTAAAACAAAAAGAAACAGGAAGTTAAAAAATGCAAACTCATTTTGAAATTTCATAGATTAGTGCACAAACAACAAATTGTTTTAATAAATAGCTCAGAAATTATAGTTATTATTTGCATCCTGGAGCACCCTCGAATGGTAACCAAATCTTTCAAGGTGATACTTAACAATTATTTTACAATATGTGGAAAAACAGTTAAGCATGTATGCGTTATTCTGATACTACATCTTAGGCTTTTGTTTTCTTCAGGCTTGCACACTTTGAAAATTTGGGTTTGAAAATGTTCCACTTAGAACACTGTTTCATTGACTATTTTAAATGGGTGTATCTTTAATAAAAATGACTATACAAAAATATAAGTGACTCAAATTTATAATAATAGACTTCGCAGATACGTGTGGCTCAATTTCTGTATAGTGAATTAATACAGACTGCAGAATTATTTTATTTGTATTTTTCTCTCGCACTCTTAATATTATTTTTTTTCTGCTTTACCTTAGTAGGAAGCTTTTTAATATTTTCATAGGTGTTTAGAAAGAATGTGGGTTAACCTTATTAAAGGCTTTGCCATTATCTGAGTGATGAACAATGTTGTTCATAATGTAATGAAGCCAATTGAGATGGGGAATAGCAGTGAGGACAGAACAGATACAGTTTCCATGCTTACTGATCAACTGTGGATCGGTTGGACTTAGTGACTATTCACTAAGTGACAATTCAGAGCACTACAAATATTCATGTTAAGTATGCTAAAGCAAACAACATCTAGGAGCCAAATACAAATTATATGAAGATTTTTATTTGCATTAAATTATGAGATTATGGGGCTAGGTCTCTGACCATATTTCCTGGTATAATCTAAAGTTTAGCCTTAGCTTTTCTTGATATTTCTATAGATGGCTATGAGTTTAGTCATTCATCAGGCCAAACTTTCTGTAAGATACTATCTATACTTTTGTCAGAGGTTCCTTAATAAATTTTTCTTTCTAGTTATTTTTAAAACTCAGTCCTGGGTAATAATTTGATTTTAAATTATTTGTACATATTCCTAAGTATGTTTTTGTCAAAATGATTTTTTTCAGTATTCAAATTTAGTGTTCTATTTATAACATTTCTTATTTTTCTGTGTCTCTGAGAGAATGAAACTTGAGATAGGAACTGAACTATAAATTGAGGGTATATACTTTTCTTTTTTATTGCTCTTTACGGATTTTAAAAATTCTTTCCTTTTAATCATGTCAAAAATTCAATAGCATCTAGCATAATTATTTCTAGACAAGAGAGATACAGTCAAATTTAAGTAAGATTCGATACGGGGAATGGAAAACAAAATTTGTTTCCTTCAAGGATCTGGTGTATTTTTTTTTTAGTGTAGTTTATAGGGGGAAAAATGACATCTGAAACTTATTTAAATCTGATGTGAAAATTTACTCAACCAACCCTATGAATTATTCTAACCACAATTCCAAATATCTAAATCTATACAACAGTACAAATACTTGGATTATTTGGATCATATTCAGTACAATTTTAGATGGCATGGTAAGGTATTTAGAATGCTTATTATGGTCAATTCAAGAAAACTACTACTACACCACACACACACACACACACACACACACACAGATTTTAATAATCCATTTAAGTCTTTTTAGCTTTAGTCTTTCACTTGCGCAATGCTGAAGGATCAAAGGAAGATGAAAAAATTAGATGGAAGGTATATTTTTGTTGATTGAATTTTATGTCATGTAGTCACTCAACAATATCCTAAATTATAATTGTATAAATCAAAATATACTATAGATATACTGATCATATATATTCTTATTTATTAGGACCGCAAATAGAGGTGAAATTTCAAATGAATCAGAAAATAATAGTATATTTGCATAAAAAGCACAAAACAATTAAACCTGATATTTTGGATAAAGATAAAATTAGCTTCTGATTGTAATGAATAAGTCAAACTAATCCTAGAACATTTACACTTCATTATAATGAATGAAATTACTCAAATATTTAAAGATGATTATTTATAAAATACTGAAAGAGAATAGGCTTTTTAAAGCATGGTCCCTAATGTAAACACTCTTAAATTGACTTCATTTTCATAAACATGCAATACATGTATGTATCAGCACAGTAGACCTAGTTCATTATGTCAACCACCTGTGTATGTTGACCAGTCTGTTAGGTGGCCAATTTATAATATATGCAGTTCTTCTTTTAATAAGAAAATATGTTCCCTTGGCTTTCTTATTCATAAAGATTGGTCTCATCTGTTATAATTTCTCAATCATGATAAAATATCTTTTATTATTTATAGAGGTTTTATCATACTCTTGTTTAGAATAAAAATGTGTATATAATCTGGGTCATGATTGCTAGTAAAAATAAATATGTTTTTGTTTTTATTTACAAAGTCCCCTTTAGGATTTCTCTAAGGAAATAATAAAGATTTTGTAAGAGATTATTTCAAAAATTATTGTTTACACATTGGTCTAGTGATTAATATGAAATGCCTTCAGCATTCATTATAAAGAATTGATATGTGAATGTATTTATCAGAAACGTATCTACAGATATGTATTAGAATAGTAGACACAAGCAAAAACATACAAAGGTATTTAGAAAAGTTAGTCATGAAGCAGAATGAACACTATAATCCTACATTTTCTTTTTTTTTTTTGAGGCAGAGCCTCAAGCTGTCACCCTCGTTAGAGTACTGTGGCATCACAGCTCACAGCAACCTCCAACTCCTGGCCTTAAGCGATTCTCTTGCTTCCACCTCCCAAGTACCTGGGACTACAAGTACCCGCCACAATGCCTGGTTGTTTTTTGGTTGCAGCCGTCATTGTTGTTTGGCGGGCCTGGGCTGGATTCAAACCCGCCCGCTCAGGTATATGTGGTTGGTGCCTTAGCTGCTTGAGCCATAGGCACCAAGCCATATAATCCCACATTTTTAACATATATGTGTGTATCTACAAATCATTTTATATACATATTAAATGTTTTAAAATTATATATCAAAATGTTGACAAGATTTATGTCTTAATATATTTTAGTTGATTTTTAAAATGTTTCTTTTACTTTATTGATATTTTCTAAATGTTGTAAATTAATGTTTTTGAAAAAAATACTGTTTTAAAATTATTTTATATTCACGTCCTTTGCTCTTACCTTTCAGTAGTAGGTTCGCTTTATGTACATTTATATAGTAATCCATTCACATCTGCTGATGAGAACAATTCTGAACAAGAAAAGTATGGTAAAAATGGTTATTTTATTTCCTTATTTTGTGTTTATAAAGTAAGCACTCAGGCATACTAAGTTGAAAAGCACAGATAACTTAACAGTGTAATACATTTTGCTGTAAATTATCCAGAAAGTTTTTGTGCTGCAATGGAACATTAAGAATAATAGGCTTGTTTCTAAATCAATAACAGCATATGTCTTTTTTTTTTCCTTTTTCCATATTAAAGTGGTATTATATTTTTACCTGGTGTTTTATAGCTATTAAACACATGCACACAGCCCACATTAACTGCTGTGACACTACTACCTGGCATTTTACTTGTATAGCTATGAAACATAGACAAAAATGGCAGTACCTGTAATATATGCATACCTCTTATTTTTGCTTCATTTCAGCATATTGAGTACGTAGTCTGTACTAAGTACTAGGTATTCTAGGTATTCAGATAGTATTCTTCCCTTAGGACATTTGTCTTATAGTAGATCTTTACGCTATTGTCAATTTGCATACTAAATAGACAAAAGTTTAGTTATTTCATTTAATGCTTGTCACCATATGTCTTCTTTTGATAAAATAAAGTACTAACAGTTTTGTTTATCATCATATTTTATAGTATTTCTTTCATCCATAACATCTTTATTATTGTGCTAATAGTATTGCTTTAAAAAATATTGTAAATAGGGAACAAATTATGAAAATAAAACCTTTCAACATAAGACTTTTTTCCTAAAGAAAAATATTGTAATATTTTCAAAAACATCTGAATAAGAGTAAGTGGATTCAACTGGCCATGAAAAGCATAGATAAAGCATAGATCATTTTTCTTTGCCTGTAAGTTTGACAATTATTAAACTATGTGAGATTTTTTTCATACCTTGTAAGCCATTTTATGGTGCAGCTACCCTGGAATATTTCTAAAGATAAGCCAATCAAGGAAAATTAGACTTGCTTTCTTGGAAACATTAGGCATTTATGGGAATTCAGAAGATGGTGACACAGGCTTTATTATGTAACAGAAAAACAGAAGTTGATCTAAGTATGGCCTCTTTGCTTCTTCTTCTTCATTATTTTTTTCTGTTAGTGAATCTGTTTACCCAACTATATTTTTTGTAACCCAAGTCATAAGTAACTAGCCAGCCTATAAATAAACCAGTGAGCAGTCATGACTTTCAGAGAAGTGATCAGAATTTAGTGAAATGAAGATTAAATTTTTACAAGCAGTTGAGTCTACAAATTCTCCCAGAAAAAAAGAATGAAGAAAAAGACTCTTTAAATATTTCTAATGTGCTTTTATGTAGTATTTGTTTAGTATAACAGTAATACTAGCCTAGTTTCCTTTATTTCAGTATCAATCCACCACATTTACAAAAGTCAATGAAGAAAAATTTCTTCCTACCACTACTTTCAGAAATTTCTGTTAGGTTTAGCCATATCAGACAATAGTTTTCACCCACAAAAAGCTGTTTCATATGGCTCAGCCTGGTACTGAGAATCAATGCCATCTTTTAACAGAGAAGATCAGTCTAATACTGAGATTCGATGCCATCTTTAAATAGAGAAATTTCTCTATGAATTTACTCATTACTCTTATGTAGCTAGAAAAGAACTTTTTAAAAAGAGTTGAGTACTAATTTTATATTTGTAAAATGTAGGAGGAATAGGAAATAGAAAATTAGTGACTCTTAACACTGTATATCTCTGCTGTTTCCCCACTTTTCAGAAATGTAGTATAGTGATCTTCCAACTCTCTTCAACCATGTAAAGTTATTTCAATAACTATGAGCAATTTAAGGGAAAATTGGTATACCTATTTGATTCTTGCCCTGGGGTCAAAGCCTGTTAAGCATGCACATAAATTTGAGAGTAAAGAAAAAAATTGAAAATGCTAGCATTCAAACATTTTATAAATAATTGTCCTCACTATCACTATCTCTCTTGACTCCTAATCAGAATGGAAATGGTGTCTATCAAATGATAAATGGGTAAGTAAAATGTGGTATGTGTGTATGTATGATATATATATGAATATTTACTTGATAACAAATATCAATCAAATATGGGTAAATTCCCATCCAGTAGGTAACTTGCATGGGTATATTGCACAGTTCCCTGGGAAAAGACACACCTATAATTAGACTTTAACCCTAAAAGGAAACTATATAACCTTAGCATTATTTACCCCCACATCAATCTGAAACTTAAAAAAAGGTTATATGCTAACAACATGCATAGACCTTACCACAATTATGCTAAGTTAAATAAAGGAATCACAAAGACTATGTATTGTAGAAATTAATCCATATGAAAAGTCTAGAACATGCAATTCTACAGAGACAAAGAGTAGGTCAGTCATTGCTTGTGGTTGGCCAAAATGAGGGATAGGTAATCCTAGCTAGAGAATGCAGTATTTATTCTTCAGATGACGAAAATGTTCTATGGTTGCATATATTTATGAATATACTAAAACCCACACTATTTACTTGAGTAAATTTTTTGTTATGTGAATTACATCACAATTAAGCTCCTTCAAAAATAAAGACAGGATAATATTGCATTTTAGCTGAAGATATTATTAAGAGGCAATTATATAGCTGCCATCTAGTACATATAATTTTCTGGAAACTCACAGGGAAGTAAAATTATAATCAGATACAAAAAATAATAATTTAATTATAAAAGCAAGATAGTATTATAAAATATTGATAAATACCATTTATTTGATTAAAAATCCTTTTAAAAATATTATCCTAGTTTTAATAACATTGAAGTGACTCTTACTTATTTTGAGCTATAACTTTGAAAATTTGTTAAGTTATTCATTAAACAGCTACATTTTAAATGTATAATTAGCTATCCACTAAGCAAAAAGCCTTAAATAGTATATACCCTAATGAATGATAATAGGAAATGCATTACTTAATAAATATAATAAATCACAAGTAAATCCATAATTTGAATAAGTGAAAGCATTTTAAAAAATAAGTCATTTTGGCTTGACATTAACACATGAAGCATTGGGCAGATGGAAATTAAGGAAGAATTGTGGCAGATAGCCTTGAATAAGCAGAAGCAGTAATTTCAGAGGCAGTAGAGTGAAAACAAACATAGTTTTCACCACTTATAGAGCAAAGATAAAGGTTAAAATGGAAAATGATTGACAAGATGAATTAGGTTCTCATGGGAAAAAATTTTCAGTCCTCTAATGGGGAGTTTTGATTTTATTCCATTGTCCACAGAGGACAAAATAAAGTTGTTAGATAAGAAACTTAGATTTTTCTTATGTAGAATTGTTGGATAAGAAACAGATATGCTTCAAAAAACAGGTTTGCTAACATATTCTGGAGGCAGGAGAGGCTAAAGGAAAGCAAATACTTTTTTCAATTTATCACAATAAACAGAATGAAAAACTACTGAATTTCTAAATTAAGATAGTGCTCCTCTGTAAACAGGTGTATGAAAATCTACCCCCTCCATGTCCAAGGGAATTGAGAGGCCAAAGAAAAATACTGAAAAATCTAGTTTCTCAGAAAGAAATATTCAATAAGGGACTTAGGAAGAGAAGTGATGGTCTCAGACATCTGTACCATGGTAGACCTCTGCACTCACTGTTCTAGTAAGAATCTTTCATATGGAAACTTTAGGGTAAGTCCATGTGCACTTGGTCATGTCTTAGACTTTCTTGTCAAAACTTATGACCACTCAGACATTTACAGAATATTTCATCCCAACAAAACTGAATGCACATTCTTCTCATCAGCCCATGGAACATACTCCAAAATCAACCACATCCTAGGTCACAAATCTAACCTCATCAAATTTAAAAAAATAGAAATTATTCCTTGCATCTTCTCAGACCATCATGGAATAAAAGTTGAACTCAATAACAACAGGAACCTGCATACCCTTACAAAAACATGGAAGCTAAACAACCTTATGCTGAAGGATACATGGGTTATAGACAAGATTAAGAAGGA
>CAUYPK010160446.1:0-58261 GCA_963574355.1 Loris lydekkerianus | reverse complement strand
ATTTTTTTTTTTTTTTGTTTTGTAAAATAAACTGGTCTGTTTTGGTGTAATTGTGTTTGTGGCTGGTTTTTTTTTTTTTCTGGTCGTGTGGGCTCCGGTTGGTGGGGGGCTCGGCGGGGGGGGGGGGGGGGGGGGGCGGCGCGGACAGGAGGGGGCCTGGGAAAGGCACCACACACACCAGCAAGCCAGCCTCACCAAAGGAGGGTGTTGCTCACCTGAGGGGCTTGAGTGGAACAGTGAAGGATGGGGACAGAAGTCCTGCCCCAACCCTGGCAGCTCTGTTAAGCCACAGAAAGATCAGCCTTTGTGGGGAAACTGAGGACACCTGGGCCACCCTTCAGCCGCAGTTTCTGAGTCTGCAGTCCATCTAACCCCACAAGGAGCTTACTTTGCCCTCCTTGTCAAAATCTTGCCCTTGTCAAAATCTGACTGGAAACCAAGCGCTCTGCTCTCCCACACTCACGCTCATGCCACAATTTACATTTAATTTATACACCCGGGAGCAGACAGGGCCAGTTCTGACCCGAGGGCACCTGCCCGTGCAGTGCCCCCTCCACACCCTCCCACTGAGCCCTGATCTTCCTTCTCCTTCCCCACTTACTGCCCCCGCAACCCCACCACACACAGGGTTGTGGAAAAGGTAGGAGGCCAGATGTAGCCTTGTCTGCCCGGCCTTTGACCTCTCCTTGGCCGAATGACACGCACTTCCCGCTGGGCGAGGTCACCAGCAGCAGGTGAAGGTCTGCCGCCTCCTTGGTCTCAGGCTTGTACCCTCCAGTAGGGGCTCCAACCCGGAGCTTGAGCGCAGGCAGGCGCGGGGGTACGAGCGAACTTCCAGACTGGCCTGTCTTGCCCGGTCAAAGGAAATCACAGCGCGGTGCGCGAAGTTCAACCGCAAACGCGGCGCACGGGCGGTCTCTGGCCAAGCCCTGGTCGCTGAAAGCCCCAGCAGCGTGGGCCGTGGGCTAGATGAGCAAGGGCGGGGGGGGCTTGTGGAAAGGGGACGGCGCTTGGTTTAGAGGTCTGAGGTGGCTTGTGAAGAGGAAGGGTCCTGGCCCGAGGGAGAAGGGAGAGGCAGAGAGGGGTCGTGGTTGAGGCGGGGTGCAGGGACGTGGGGGCCCCTCTCCGCGGAGGGCCCAGGCCTGGCTGCGCATCGGTAGGCGCTAGGGCCTCGCGGAAGGCCTGGGCGGCGCGGGGCGGGCGGGCGGCGGCGGGAGCGGCGCGGCGCCGAGCTGCCTCCATCCATGGCACGGAGCGGCGGCGGCGGCGGCGGCGGCGGCAGGAGCCGGGCGCGATCTGCTAGGTCCCAGCCCGGCGCTGAGCGAGCAGGGGGCGCGGAGGGGTCGGGCCTCCGTCGGCCCCCGAGCACAGCGCGGAGCCTCGGGCCGCGCTGCCGGGGGCCGCCTGCGCGGCGCTGACAGCGGCGCCCGCGTCCTCCCCGCCGGGGCACTCGCCGGACATGCCCCCGGGGCGCGGCGGCGGGGACCCCGGGGCTCGCCTCCGCCCAGGGCCCCCAGCCCCGCCCTCGGGCGCCCTGGGCCCCCGCTGAGCACGCCTCCAGCACGCCCGGGTCCCTCCGGCCGGCGCGCAGCCGGGCCCCAGCGCTGTGGGTCCCCGCGGGGCGATGGGTTGATGGGCGCCCGGGGACGCAGGATGCTGGGGGCGCCGGGACTGCTGCTGCTGCCGTGGCTGCTGCCGTGGCTGCTGCTGCTGCTGGCGCCCGAGACTCAGGGGGCGCCCGGCTGTCCGGTGCCCATCCGCAGCTGCAAGTGCTCGGGGGAGCGGCCCAAGGGGCTGAGCAGCAGCGCCCCCAACCCGGCACGCAGGAGGGTGGTGTGCGGCGGCGGGGACCTCCCGGAGCCTCCCGAGCCCGGCCTTCTGCCTAATGGCACCGTCACCCTGTGAGTACCCTTCCTGGCGGAACGAAGGGTAGGAGGAAGACGGGGGGTGCTGAGGAGCGGGAAGGTGGGTCGGGAGGGAGCCCACCACTTCGAAGACTCCAGGACTGGCGTCCATAAGGAGGCTTGGGGAGCAGGGGAAAGACCGAGGCTCCCGGAGCGTCCAGGGAGGAAGGGGCTTGGAGGGAGGGCGCCGCGGACGCCCCTCACCTGCGCAGGAGAGTGGAGGGCAGGCTAGCGGCCGGCGCCCAAGTTTCCAACTTAGGCTATTGCTTCGGGCTTCGGGGACCTTGGAGTGTGACAGGGGGGACGCGGCTCGGGACAGATGGTCGACTCGGGACAGAGAACGCTATCCGGGCCAGATAGAAGGAGTCTCCCGTATTTACCCTGCGGCCCGGCCCCTGACTTGGGGGGCACCGCATCTGTATTCCGAGCTTGCCAGCCCCGCTGCCGGCCCGTCTCCATAAGGCAGCTGGAGGGTGGGCTCGGAAAAGTCTGCCCTTGAAATGTGGGCGCTTCTGATCTGCAGGAGACCCTGCGTCCCTATCCCTCCACGGCCTCTCCCGGGGCGTGCGTGCATGTAATGAGCTCTCTGCGCGGTCCCGCGTCCCGGCCTCTTCCTCGCCTCCTGGGAAGTGACTCTAGTTTTGGCTGCTTCTAGATTGACGAAGCGCAAAGATTGCAAAGAAAGAAATTGGCTGGGCGGACGGGTGCACCCTGGCCTCCTGCTGGACTCTCCTCTCAGCCAGAGCCTTAGTAAGCCCTTGCTTTGCTGACAACCAGCCTGGCTGCGCAGAGACCCTACCCCAAGCCGCCTCCACGGGGGGTGGGTTCAAGTACCACCACAACACCTCCCCACCACACAGATTTCCTGCGCCTACCACGTGCTCCGAGCTCCACCGCTCTCTTGGACTTGAGGGTCGGGCCATCCCGGCCGCCCCTTCCTTCCCTGTCCCAAATCAAGCCTAGAAGCCACTTCCCTTTCCCTGTCCTCCTGACCCCAGTGGCGACCGTTTCTCCACCGCCCCTTGCCCGGAGCTGGGCTGGCGCAGTCTGTTTGATTGTGTCCAGAACAATACAGTAACGCCTCTGGTTGGGTGAGTTCAGAGGCTGCCCGCTTCCTGACAGGACACAACTGGTCAGCCTCTGACGTTGGCGGCCTGGCCTGCACGGTCCCCACTGGGGTGGGGGCAGCACCTCTGCTCTCTGCCCCCTCCCTACCGCTTGGGGCTATGGCAATAGCCAGGTCTCTCTAAGTGTCCACTGGTGTTTAAGGGGCCCAGAAGGCCTGGGCATTCCCCGGACCACTCAGTGGTGGAGGAGAAAAATGCTTGCTGGGTGGACTAATAGGGCCTGTGTCTGTGTGAATCTGAGCTGTATGAAGATAATTCAGCTCTGAGAGCCACGCATATGTATCTGCGTGTATGCGCCGACACACACATGCTCTGTGTCTGAGTTGAGAGCCGTGCAGGTATGTGCGTGTGTGCGCCGACATGCACATGCTCTGTGTCTGAGCTGAGAGCCACGCATGTATGTGCGTGTGTGCCAACACACACATGCTCTGTGTGTCTGAGCTCACGCACACATGTGGGACACACTGTCATCTGTGTCAGAGTTACGGAACCCTAACATACCAAACGCAGAAGAGGGGGTGGAAAGGTGGTTTTGCAGTACATCTTAGAATGATTTGGCAACTAATGCTTTCCAGCCACAGCTAATTCCCATTGATGCCACTCCAAGGAAAGAGTGTGGCCAAATGTTGGTGAGAATATATTGTGACCAGGTGGCAGCAAAGGTGACTCTTAGCTCACCTCTGCATCCCAACGCCTCCCCAGAGAATGACTCCCCTTTCCTCTCAGGCCATTGACCCTACTGCTTAGGGTGCCTTCCAAAGGAACTTCCCCCAGTGCCTGGCAGTGTGCGCCTCTGCCTCTGGGGGAGGGAGCAGAGCAGGCCAGGGAAGCCCCCACCCGCACCCTGGAATGTAAGAAAATCCTCATTCTCAGACATATTTCTTAATTTTACCCATCCCACCCCCCAGCCACATACTCCTGCCCTAATGTTCCCCATCCCTGGCTGACTTTTGAAGAAAGAATGGGTGCTTTCTTTCGGGGCTCAGACCCTATACTTGCCCCTACCCTAGGATGCATCTTAAATAAAGGGGGAAGCAAAGTCTGCATAGGATCAAAAAGGTGGTGATTCCTTTCCTCTGTACCACAAAGGATCGCCATCAAACCCAAATCAGGTTAACAAGAGAAAAGCATAACATGTGCACAGGAGTCATACAAAATATGAACTCAAAGAGGGGCCAGGTGGTTGAGTTTTAAACGCTCTTTTCATAGGGGTGGGAGGCAGGTGGGAATGTGAGTGTCATCAGAGCTGCCCAGGAACAAAAGTTGATTTTGCAGATCAAGTCCCTCAGATAACAAAAGAGTAGAGATTTTTTTTTTAGGGGGAGGGGTGTTTGGTGATTTGGGGGGGATTTGTTTGTTTTTTGAGACAGAGTCTGACTCTGGTGCCCTGGGTACAGTGATATGGCATCATAGCTCACAGCAACCTAAGACTCTTAGGTTCCAGTGACCCTCCTGCCTCAGTTTCCTGAGTAGTTGGGACTATAGGCCCTTGCCACGCCTGGCTGGTTTTTCTATTTTTAGTAGAGATGGATCTCAATCTTGCTCAAGCTGGTCTGGAACTCCTGAGTGCAGGCAATCCACCCACGTGGGCCTCCCAGAGTGCTGGGATTACAGGCCAGAGCCACGGCCGGGAAGACGTAAAGTCCACCTGGGCATGCCTGGGCGTGGTGACTACTCCCAGGGCCTTCTCTTCTCCAAGGCTGATCTTTTCTGGTTGTTCCACTAGGGATGGGAGTATTAAGACAGTTGCGTTTCTTTTTTTTTTTTTCCCAACCATAATTAGGTTACATTGCTTGCATCTATAAGGTAAAGTCTGACTTGTAGTTGTATCCTTCACACAACTGCGTTTCCTTGGGACAGAAGTTTTACTCCGTCATGTTAGGGAATTCCAGGTAGATCCTCTCCTCCCTGCCCTTGGGGCGCCGGGAGACAGGACAAGGTCAGTGGGATCTTGGTCCTGAGGCAGTTTCTAAGGCCTCTTAGCACGTCAGGGCACCAGTCACAGGGTACTGCTTTCTGAGCCCTCACAGCTGGGAAGGAAGGGGCTGTCGTGGCATCAGCCTGGCAGCTCAGCTAAAGGTCAAAGCCTCCCCACATGAATGGTAAGCCGGGCCCCCAGACTTCTCCTTCATTTTCTCCTTTTTTTTTTTTTTTTTTTTTTTCATCCCTCCACCCACATAAATGACCCCTGTCTCCTTTTAGCTTGTCACCTGGTGAAAACAACAGGACTTTAGTCATTGTTTTCACAATGCGGTTTTTTCCTCCCTCCCCATCTCCCCTTCACTCCCACTGAGGACCCCTTTCTTTCTCCAGAATGGACTCCCAGGTGCCAATCCCATGAGGCGTCTAGGGAGTCTCAAGGTTCCACCTTGGGGAGCCTGGCAGATTCTGGTGCTGGGGACTGTTCAGGCACAGAGTGCTAGGTAAGGTCCCTGCCTACAGGAGCCTCCTCTGCAGGGACACAGCCTGCAGCGACCTCTGCCCCTTATCTCAGCTCTACCTTCTGTTTTTGTAGACTCCATGCCCTCTGTCCCCCACCCTTGGCGTTTTCCTCTCCAGCAGATTTTCATTTGCAGTTTTCCAGGACAGCAGAGCTCTTGGCTTCCTTCCTGCTGTGTCTGTCCCACCCCACCCCCCAGGCAGGCTGCTGTTCTGCAGGGCAGCTGTGGCACCACTGCTCCTGTACAGAGCCTGTGAGGACCTCCCGGAGGGGAAGGGCCCCCCTGGTGGGCAGCTTAAGTCAGGGGAGCCAGGGTGTGGGAATGGCAGCAGCCCTCTGGTTCTCAGCTCTGGGTGAGGAGGAAGGAATTCCAGAAGATCTCCTATAAGGACCTCCTTGAACATCTTAGCAGGCCCTGGAGAAGATGCCAGTGTCATAAATTCCTAGAATGTCTGCATTGAGAAGGGACCTAGAGATAAGCCAACCTTCCCTCTGAGACCTCCAGGGGAAGGCGCCTGCCTGCCGCTGGTCACACAGCTAGCCAGGGCAGGATTAGCGTTCCTTCAGGAGAGGGCCTCGCTGTTCACCTGGCTGGACTTGGGACCCCCAGCACACAGAAGGTGCTTTAAAAAAATCCAAGCCCTTTGGACCTAGGACCATTCCAGGTTGGGCGAGGAGGGGCAGGCATGAGACAAGATACTCCGTATTCCACCCAGGCAGCCAATCCTCAGCCTGCTCAGCCATTCCAGGGGGCTTGCTAACCATGCAGGCTGCTCACCGAGGAGACCAGGGGCTATTTGCCACAGGCTGCCTAGCACTGGCTGGGCCCTGCTGCTGGAAGTATGGGAATCTTGGGGGGGGAGGTGAGGAAGATGGGCCAGGGGCAGGGTTTCTTGAGCACAGATCTCCCTCTGGATGGCCCTCCAGCTTCTGAAGGGGTTCATCTCACTGCACGAGGGGAGGTCGGGGCGCCAAGATCCACTTAGGGGAGTGTGGGGCACAGAGGGCCCATTGCCAAACACATGGCCTAGGGCAGTGGGAGGGTGCTGGCTGCGGGGCGGGCCCAGGCCGGCCCCCACCCCCTTGTCCACCCTCTTTCCCCCATATGGTTCTCATAAGGTCTGGGCTCTGAGACAGCAGCCAGAGGAAGTGGCTGTGTACAGAGAGCTTTTGTGAGAGAGAGGAGGGGGAGGGGAAAAGAGCAGAGAGAAAGAAGGAAAGAAAAGAGAGGAGAGGCTGAGACAGAGAAGGCTGGGGCAACCAGGAGGTCCCAGCACACCCTGCACTACCCGGTGTCACGGCCTGGGTGCCAGGCCTCCACCATCTGAAGTGAGGACACAGCAGAATCAGACTCTTCTCATCTACCTACCCAGGGGCTGGAGGCAGCCAGCTCAGCTTGCAGGGGTTCACCCTGGGGCCTGGGAGAACCCCTGCATGTAGGGCTCCCTCTTGTCCCATGTCCCAGGGTGGGCACTGGGCAGAGATCAAAGCCCTCTTAGGATCAGTAGTCGCGTTCTTATTGAACCAAACACACTGGACAGGCTGTCTTGCTGAGCTCCAAAGAGGGTGCATGTAATTCAGCCCCTACTGGGTCTAGGACCCATCAGCACATGTGCATGAACCCAGCCACTCCTGAACCTCAAGGAAATGGCAATCCCTAGTTCTGGGGGTAAGCCTAAGAATTTCCCCCAAAGGCATGGGCAAACCAAGGTAATTTGAACTTAACCACAAATTGACCTCTAAATTTGGGGTCATATTTTTCAAGGGAGAGAGTTTTTCTAAGTTTATCCCACAGAGGATAAGAACCCTTTCCTGAGGGAGAAGTTCCAGCCACCTCTGGATCCCTGTCCCTCCAAGCAATCCAGGGACTGGCTACTCCACTCACCAAAGCCCAGAGAGGGCAGGCTAGTTCACAGAAGCCACACAGCCTGGACCAGGGCTTCCTTATCACTGGTGAGGTGGAGGCTGCCCCAGCCTCCCTAGGAGCACCAGGAGAGCAGGGTAGGAAAAAGGAGGGAAATGGCCCTGAGCTAAAGGACCAGAGGGAAAATCCAGTAATGGCTAGGCAGGGCTGCTTTGGAGGGGCTGTTTATTTTCATTCCCCCAGCCCAGCTACTCTGTTCTATTTAGAGCTCAGACACTGACAGGACAAAGCTGCCTCCTCCCCTTCCTCCCTCCTCTGGGCCCCCATCCTTCCCAAACTCCAGAACATTCCTTTGCTTTCAGGACTGGATTATGGGGGGAGGGAGTAGGAAGGGGGAGGGGCAGAGATATCTTGGACTGTGGCTAACCCAGGTGGCCTCCCAGGATCCTCCTGGCCCTGCTAGCCCAGCCCTTGCCTCAACTGTCCCTGGGAGCTGGGGGAGGTCCAGATGGGGGAGCCAGAGGGTGTGCAAGATGGATGGGGCCAGGTGAGGGGCAAGGGAGCTGATCTGTCACAGAGGCCGGGCAGCAGCAGGAGAGCTCAGCCTGGGGAGGGAGGTCCAGCCTGACATCTCCCAGCTGGGAAGGGCTGAAAGAGTCTGAAAGCCCCTTCCTCCTCCCACCCCTCCTCCCCTGCCAGGACTCTCTGCAGGGAATTGTGTGGAGAGGCAGAAACTGTACAACTTTAGGCTTCAGGAGACTCAGTGTCCAGGATGGGAAAGGCCTTCAAAGATTAGGCATGGAGTCTCCAGCCCAGACCCTTCTTTTTACCACGAAAGAAGCCGGCAGAGAAGGGCTGATCTGCCCAAGGTCCCACAGCTCTGAGTCAGACAGCACAGGCTCAGCCCTGGGCTCCTGACACCCCATCACCTCTGCCATTAGCCTTTGCAGGACCAGGGAACAAAGCCACATCTTCAGAAGGAGGAGAGGGACAGAAAGCAGGGCAGACAGATTGGGGACTCTGAGGCTTGTCAGGCCTCCTGAAGGTTTCACCACCACTCCTAGACAGGGACACAGCCACAGGCAGCAGGGGTCCAGAGGCCTTGCTTGTCTACTTTGCTGATGGCAGTGGTGTTTTTTGATCAAAAATGAAAGCACATGGAACTGGGAGTTCAGATAATACTCCCTTTCTTCACTCAGGTTGGGTTTCTGAGACAGCAAAAGTTAGCAGACAAGAGACCAAAATAGAGGCTTATACTAGCTAGTTTGGAAGACCTGGCTTTAGTCAGTGGGTATCCTCAGCCACATAGCTTGGCAGACAGGTAAATCTGGTGCCTCTTCACACTGACCACTCAGAGAAGTCACCCCTGGGACAGGGCAGGGCAGAGCCACTATCCTCAGAATGGACTAACAAGTATATGTGTACATCAGGGTCCACTGTATAAAGTCCCTGCACAGCATATTTGGAATCACATTGCCCCAGGAATTGTGAGGTCTGTGGTCTCTGAAACATCCTCCCAAGTGTTTCTTCCCCCTGTCCTGCACCATCAGGGACAGCTTCAGGACAATGTGACCCCTATGGCAGTGATGTACCAGAAGAGCCCAGGTTAGCTAGGAGGTGAATGGGTGCTGTCTCCCAGGGGTGCACAGAGGGGAAATGGAGACAGAAGGAAACTGCCCCCTGACTTGGGAGAACCTAGGACTCAACAATGAATTGCTACCCGCCAAGCACCCCACCACTCTGGGGCTCCCTGTCTCCCCCTACCCAGCTGTGCATTCAAGCCCCGAGCCAGGAGGTGAGAGACCCAGGCTCAGCCCTTACATCCTTACAGTCATGGTGGAGACGGAAATGGGCTCCAAGAAAAGGAGGAAAGGTCAAAAAACTAATTTATACTTAAGACTGATACCACTGATCCTATCAGGCCTACTTTTTTTTTTTTTTTTTTTAGACACAGTCTCACTATGTCACCTTGGGTAGAGTGCTGTGGCGTCACAGCTCACAGAAATCTCCAACTCTTGGGCTTAAGCGATTCTCTTGCCTCAGCCTCCCCAATACCTGGGACAACAGATGCCCGCCACAACGCCCAGCTAAGGACTACTTCTATTTAAAAAGAGGTCTGCTCTCCTCTGCCAAAAGTTTGGCTCCTGAGTGGTGAGCTTTATGTCAGACATGTGAGAAGGAAGTGTGGCTTGGGGTAATCTCCCAGTTTCTGAAAATGAGGTGGACACACGTACTCAAAGTAACATTCTGCATTGCCGGGCACGTCGCCCTGCACCTGCTATGAGTGGAAGTTTGTAGGACAGCGTGTTAGACAGGGGATGTTGAGGTAGGTTTAGGTGATGAATCAGGGCGGCGCTTGTGGCTCAGTGGGTAGGGCACCAGCCCCACATACTGAGGGTGGCAGGTTCAAACTAGGCCCCGGCCAAACTGCAACAAAAATATAGGTGGACGTTGTGGCGGGCACCTGTAGTCCCAGCTACTTGGGAGGCTGAGGCAAGAGAATCACCTAAGCACAGGAGTTGGAGGTTGCTGTGAGCTGTGATGCTTCTTCTTTGAAAAGAAGAAAGTGGGCTTAGCGCCTGTGGCTCAAGCAGCTAAGGCGCCAGCCACATACACCTGAGCTGGCAGGTTGGAATCCAGCCCAGACCCACCAAACAACAATGACAGCTGCAACCAAAAAAATAGCTGGGCATTGTGGTGGGCGCCTGTGGTCCCCACTACTTGGGAGGCAGAGGCAGGAGAATTGCTTGAGCCCAGGAGTTGGAGGTTGCTGTGAGCTGTGATGTCACAGCACTCTACCCAGGGTGACACCTTGAGGCTCTGTCTCAAAAAAAAAAAAAAAGGAAAGAAGAAAGTGATGTGAAAAGTTTTTCAAAAAGAGAGAGATGAATGCATGCGTGCATGAATGCCTGAGTATGGTGATCCTAGCATACTATTCCATGCGCTCGAGCCAGGGTGCTACAGCTCCAGGATTCCCACCAAGGCCCACCAATCATCCCCACAAACACCTGTAGCTCTGTTTCTTAGGCTTTTACCTTCCAAGTCAGACCCAAAGCCACCGACTTCCTCAAAGTCAGCCCTTCCCATGCAGGCCTCAGTTTCTTGGTTCTGCCTGCACACCACCAAGATGGGGTGCCCTTATGGAGAGGGTAGACCAGAGAAAAGGAAATAAGACCTACAAGACAAGCCAGGTTAGAGCAGAAGTTTCTGCAAGATACTTTCTCTTACAGCCTTGAATTCCTGCCCTGCCTGCATAGCCCTGCTCCCAAGCTGCCTTCAGGGGCAATCTCAGGACAAGACCCTCTAAAGCCCCTACCTGGGCCTCCTTCTATTACCAGCACATGTTCAGGGCTGATGGGACAGGCTTCCAGCCAGGGGAGGGGAAGTAGGGCAAACAGTTTGCATGTCCTCTCCAACACTGATGTTCCCTGCCGTCAGGTTAAATGCACGTGGAGAAGCCTGGAAGGAAAGGGGACCCTCAGAACGGGCTTTAGCCTATGTGGGGAAACCTCCCTATTGAATCATCCACACAAAAGGTAACCACATCCTTCATTAAACACAAAAATCATGCTAAGGACATAGCATGGAAGTTGGTGGTTATGTAATTAAGCATTTGTTAATTTCCATTTTTATAGCATTTATGTATTGGAGGCATCTCTGTGGGCCCTGGATATGCTCAAAGGTCCTAGGCACTGTCTGGTGGGCAGTCAGAGCTCTAGATCCACGTGGATGGCTCAGGGTGGATTATAGACCTTAGGTCTTTCTTTTTTTTTTTTTTTTTTTTTTTTTTGGAGACAGAGTCTCACTTTGGTCCCTCCACAGAGTGCCTAGGCATCATAGCTCACAGCAACCTCAAACTCTTGGGCTCAAGTGGATCCTCTTGCCTCAGCCTCCAGAGTATCTGAGACCATACGTACCTTCCACAACGCCCGGCTATTTTTAGAGATGGGGTCTCACTCTTGCTCAGGCTGGCCTTGAACCTGTGAGCTCAGAAAATCCACCCACCTCGGCCTCCCAGAGTGCTGGGATTGCAGGCATCAGCACCGTACCCTGCCAGGCCTCAAGTCTTTTTGGTGTCAGCAGCAGACTGCCTGGCATCCCCTCATTACTAGTTTCCTTAAGACACTGCCAGGCTGCCAACAGCAGGTGTTGGAAATGGGGCCTCCCAGACTTCAGGGACCTATGTCCAGTGAAGTCCCAGGCTCAGACCCCTTGGAGAGCATAGGTCCTCAGTGTACAGCATGAGGTCATTGCATCTTTGGGGGGAGAGGTCTGACCTGTACGACTTTTCCTACACATGTAACAACTGCTTAGTTCAGGCATGTGCTGGCTCCATGCTGCACGGAGCAGTGCCCATGTGACTCCTTCAGGGTCATCTTTGATGTTCGGGGTGGTATCTGGTGAGTTCCTGTGGCTGCCCAGAGACCACAGGGCCTCTCCGTAGACGCCAGCCACTCGATCCCTCAGCTTCCAGCCTCATTAGTGGTAACTCTGCTTGCTTCTCTCCCTGAAAATAGGACCCCAAGAGAGTTCTAGAATGGACTCCAAGTGCCCCCTCTCTCTGGCCAGATTTCAAATTCTGAAGTAGAGGACAGGAGACTCTAGGGACTGGCCCTTCTTCCTGTGAAAAGTGTTGACTTTGGGGGTGGGAGGAGGAGGAGAGAGTAGGGGAGAAAGAACCTGAGGCTGCCTGGCCTGGCCAACCAGGGCTCTGGGGCCCAGCTAGTGCAGTGGGCCAACCCCCCCTGGCTGGGCCCTGTGAGGCTGCAGGGCAAGAGGATGCTCAGGAGGTGTCTGTCTGGGGGTTGAGGAGGGTCAAGGCCGACCCTGGGTCTGCGCTAGCCAGATGAAAAGCCCCCTCCTCTGTCCAGGCATTGTGGCTGCCCTGCCAGCTTTCAACCCCTGAGACAGCCTAGAATGGTGGGAACATTTTTCTTCCCATTGGATGAAGCTCTGTGTGTGTGTGTGTGTGTGTCTGTACACGCATGTGCGCAGCAGCACTGTAACTGCCACCTTCCTACCTGCTAGCCCCATGTACTTTCTGTCCAGAATTATGGCTGCCATGCCCTCCCCCAGACAGAGCCAGAGGGCTCACGGGGTCCCTCAGGAGAGCAGAACCTACCAGCACTGTGGAGGCTGGTCTCAGGACAATCCAAGTCTAGAGTAAATTTCCTCAGACCTCCCCCGGTTGTTAAGGCCGAAAGACCCCATGCTGTGTATTTGGTGACACAGCTATCTGTCTAGAGTCTTCCAAGATCTGGAAATGCAGCAAGAAGGGGGCTGTGGAAGAAGGATGAACAGGCATTGCCATGGTGCCTGCTTCTGTGAGTGGTCAGAGGGTGGGGCTGCAGGGCCAGGTTCTTAGCAGCAAGAAAATCTCTTACTTCCAGACCTTCCGGGCTAGAGCTGATGCTGGCCTCCCAGAGCTGTGAGTACAGGCACAATGACCCTGGCTCCTCAGCTCTGCCCTGGGCACCCAGCAACCGAGACCGCCTCAAAGAGGGAGAGAAGCCGGCCCAGCCTGCTGAAGGTCTGGGCTCAGGACCGCGGGGGAGGTGGCCAAGAGCTGCCCACCATCTGGGCCAGAGGCCCCTAGCCTGTCTCCCTGAAACCTGCCGCCACCCCTCACACAGACACATGCACTTAGAATGTGCATGTGGCTGGTCTGAACAGAGATGTGCTGGCAGAACACACACCAGGTTCTGAAGAATTCATGCAAAGTAAAAAGAAAGTCTCATTAATAATTTGCATGTCAGTCACATACTGAAAGGAGACCATTGGGGTGCACTGGGTTAAATAGAATATATTAAAATGAATTTTTGAACTTTTTTAATGTGGCTTCTAGAAAATTTTAAAATTGGTTGGCATGGTGGTTCACGCCTTTACTGCTAGCACTCTGGGAGGCCTCGGAGGGTATATTGCCTGAGCTCACAGGGTCAAGAACAGCCTGAGCCGGAGTAAGAGCCCCATCTCTATAAATAGCAGGGCGTTGTGGTAGGCACCTGTAGTCCCAGCTACTCTGGAGGCTGAGGCAAGAGAATTGCTTGAACCCAAAAGTTTGAGGTTGCTGTGAGCTATGACGCAACAGTACTCTACAGAGGGCAACAAAGTGAGAATGTCTCAAAAAGAAAAATTGTAAATTGCATATGTAGCTCAAATTGTATTTATATAGGACAGCTCTGAGTTAAAGAATTTAGGTTATTTGGAAGTGGTTAAAGGTGAAAGAGTCTGGAAAATGTGGAGACCCTCCCCCCATTCCACCTTGACAAGATTCTCTAACAGGAATCTCAGGATTTACCGTATATACTCGAGTACAAGCTGAGTTTTTTCCGGCGCAAAATTTGTGCCGAAAAACCCGAACTCAGCACAAATTTTGTGCCAGAAAAAACTCGGCTTATACTTGAGTATATACGGTAATCTCAGGGATTTGGGAATTGGAGAATTGTTTGAATACTGTATTTTCAATTCAATGATCTTAGTAAAGAAATCTTCCACACACACACAAAAAAAAATCTTTTGCAGATAATTTTGATTAGAGGGCATTTTCATGGTGTAAGATGTTTAAAGCCAGTGTCTCTCAAACTGGAATCCTCAAACGTATTTCCAGGAAATAAGATACTCTCCTCCTTTGAGAGATCCATGTGCTCTCTAGCTTGAGAGAGAATGTTCTGGGGCTTCTGCCTCTGTGGAGGGGGCTGTGGCAACCTGGGAGCGCCCTTCCTCTGCCCTTCGCCCTCAGCAGCATTCTATCCTCCTCCCTCACCACCCCTTCACCCCTACAGGGAGGGATAAGGAACAACCCCTGGAGAGGACCTTGGGGTGGGGGCAGGCTGGAATGGATGTCCTTTCTCTACCTAACAGTTCAGGACCCCTCACCTTCTTCCCTTCTCCAACATATAATGCAAACTCTGGGATGTAGGGAAGGCATGGACCAGTGAGGTGTGCATTGATTTAAAAGTCAGGTTGTTGGCCAGGCAGGGTGGCTCAGGCCTATATTCCTAACACTCTGGGAGGTCGAGGCCTGAGACCAGCCTGAGCCAGAGGGAGACCCCCATCTCTAAAAATAGCCAGGCATTGTGGTGGGCAGCTGTAGTCCCAGCTACTTGGGAAGCTGAGGCAAGAGAATCACTTGAGCCCAAGAGTTTGAGTTTGCTGTGAGCTATGACAACATAGCACTCTACCAAGGGTGACAAAGTAAGACTCTGTCTAAACAAACAAACAAACAAACAATTAATAAATAAAAATAAAAGGTTGTTTACCATCAAGAGCCTGTCACTGCCAAGGAGCCACCCCAGCCCCACCAGGGCCTCATGAGACCTTTAGAGGCCCTGGGAACTGACAAGACTATGACGTACCACCCCCATCACCCTGTGCAATCTTCCTCCATTACATGAGAGTAGGAGTTCATACAAGCCCTAAATTGTCTTTTCTTAAAATTAAAAACAAATTTTTTAAGAGATGGGGGCCTCACTCTGTCACCCAGGCTGGAGTGGCATCATAATAGCTCACTGCAGCCTCAAACTCCTGGGCTCAAGCAACCATCCTCCTGCCTCTGTCTCCCGAGTAGAGCCTACAGGCATACACACCACATTCAGCTAATTTATTTTATTTTTTATTTTTTTAGATAGAGTCTCACTCTGTCACCTTTGATAGAATGCCGTGTCATCACAGCTCACAGCAACCTCCAACTCTTGGGCTTAAGAAATCCTCTTGCCTCAGCCTCCCAAGTAGCTGGGACTATACAGGTGCTTGGCTATTTTTTGGTTGCAGTTGTCATTATTGTTTAGCAGGCCTGGGCAGGACTCAAATCCGCCAGCTTTTATGTATGTGGCTGGCGCCCTACTCACTGAGCTATGGGCGCCAAGCCGACATTCAGATAATTTTTATTAATAAACATTTTTTTCAGCTCAGCACCTGTAGCTCAAGTGGCTAAGGCGCCAACCACATACATACACCAGAGCTGGCAGGTTTGAATCCTGCCAAACAACAATGACAACTACAAACAAAAAATAGCTGGGCGCTATGGCGGGCGCCTGTAGTCCCAGCTACTTGGGAGGCTGAGGCAAGAGAATCACTTAAGCCCAGGAGTTGGAGGTTGCTGTGAGCTGTGATGCTATGGCACTCTACCCAAGGTGACAGCTTGAGGCTCTTTTTTCTTAGAGACAGGGTTTTTTTGTTTTTTGTTTGTTTGTTTTTGCAGTTTTTGGCCAGGGCTGGGCTTGAACCCACCACCTCCAGCATATGGGGCTGGCGCCCTACTCCTTTGAGCCGCAGGCGCTGCCTTAGACAGGGTCTTGCTTTGTTTCTCAGGCTGGTCTCAAACTCCTGGCCTCAAACAATCCTCCCTTCTTGGTTTCCCAAAATGCTGGGATTATAGGTATGAGCCAAGCCCAGACTAAATTCTCATATAATGACTATCATCTGGGTGGCTCACACCTGTAATCCTAGCACGTTGGGAGGCCAAGGTATGTGGGTTGCCTGAGCTCATGAGTTTCAGACCAGCCTGAACCAGAGTGAGACCTCCTCTCTAAAACTTGCCGGGCATTGTAGTGGGCACCTGTAGTCCCAGCTACCTGGGAAGCTGAGGCAAGAGAATTGCTAGAGCCCAAGAGTTTGAGGTTGCTGTGAGCTGTGACACCACAGCACTCTACCAAGGGTGACAAAGTGAGACTGTCTCAAAAAAGCAAAAAATTACTATCAGGAGGTCCTTTTTTGAAATATCAAGAAAATATGTGTGTGGGTGGCATTTTGGAAACCCATCCACCATACCCTTCTCCCAGTACTCTTCACAGCCCACCTGGAACGGTCACTGTCACCACTGGAAGGACCATTACATAGAGACTGGGAACGTTGGGGTCTATCTGGAGGGGGGAGACAGGAAGAAGGAGAAGAGGTCTCCATCCCTTCCCTTCCTGCCTCTGTCCTAGCCTGTCTGTTCCCCAAGAGCCTCCTGAAGCTGGAGCAGCGGGGACCTCAGGCACCTGGCTGGCCCTGAGATAACTGGGGACACTTCCTGCCTGTCTTGTGCTCCTCCCTGCCCCCCAGCTCTGGGGCAGACCTCTTTGCCAGCTCCCCCTGTGCCTGATGCCTGAACTGGCCTTCCTGGGTCTGTTCTCTACCCCTGAGGGCAGAGGATAGAAGGGAAACTTTTGCCTCAGCCCCAGGCAGGTCAGAGTGCCGGCTGAAAGGCTCATTAAAGCTTTCTAAAAAACAATTAACCAGAGGGATGCGCCCTTCAGCGGGTCTGGAACTCCCTCCTCCCAGCAGGCAGCTTGGCAGAGAAAGGCTAAGTGGGTGGGCGGAGTTGAGCCGCTCAGTGGGCCTGTGACCTCTCTCCTCCTCCCCTAAATACCATGAATAAACAAACAGAACTCTGAGGGGCAGAGGCACAGGCTGAGGGCCTGGCCTTGCCCTAGACCCAGGGCTGGACAGGCTTGGGAGGCAAGGGGACAGGGACAGTCCAGCCACTGGGCACTCAGATCCTTTGAGTGGGGGCCCTTGAGGGCCAGGAGGGCTTGCCTTCCCATAAGGTTCTTGGGTCCCAGGGCCAAATGTTAGAGACCCTGGGAGGGCAGCTCCCCTCACCTGCTGCCTGCACACCTGCTGGGCCTCTTGTTCCCTTGACCCCACCACAGCCCTCAGGACACTGGGCCTGACTTGAGCAAGGACACAGCTGAGAAGGGCATGAGAGAGCTCATGGGATCCGTCCTGGGGGCCCAGCGTGGAAAGGGAGCATCACAGCCCCAGCCCTGCTCGGCCCACCTGTGCCCCATTTCAGATCCAGCCTGGGGGCGGGGGCACTTGAGTAGGTGCAGCTGACCATCTGCCGGGACTAGTGAGGTCTTCTCACTATAACCTCCTGGAGCAGCTGGAGGGTGTGACTGCTGCCTTGCACAACTCCAGGGGGCACCATTTGCACAGAAGGGTCTGGACGTGAAACCAGATCCCGCTCTGTGTGCACTTCACGGGTATGACATAACCTTTTCCCCTTTGTGTCCCCCTGTTCCCCAGACTCCTGAGCAACAACAAGATTACAGGGCTCCGAAATGGATCCTTCCTGGGACTGTACCTGCTGGAGAAGCTGTAAGTGCCAGGGTGGGGGCGGGGCAAGGTTGGGATGGGGGTCAGGTCTGGAGGTCTCAGGGAGACAGGAGTGCTGGCAACTAAGTGCCCAAAACCTGCTGCCTGAGCAGCACCTAGAATTGGACCTTCTGGGATCGGCCTGGGGCTGGACCACCAGGAAGACGGAGAGGGCCAGCCTGGAAGGGAGAGACAAGCTATCCCCCACCAGCACCCAGAGAGAAGTGGGGAGACCTGGCTGGTCTGGGTGGGATAGGGAGGAAGCTCATTAACGCTTTTTAATGAGCAATTAGCTGTGAGGGCCTAGCCCTTCATGGCCACCCCCTCCCAGCTGGGGGCCTAGCATAAAAGGTCTGAGGGCGGCTTAATGTGCTGAGGCCTCTATCCTCCTTCCCTAAAAACAAATCAACAAACAAAGCCCCCCAGAGACAGAGCGCTGGGCTGAAGATTTGGGAGGCCTATCTTGCCTGAGCCTCCTGCCCTAGGCCTGCCCCTGTTAGCAGAAAAATTGCAACAGCACCCTCCAGGCAGGCAGGCCTGCCGGCCTTGGACTGGGGCTGTGAGGGCCCTGCCAGCCCACACAAACCTCCCCAGAGCTGGGACCCCTGAGGTCTGGTGAGGAGGAGCCTGTTACCAGGCAAGTTGTCAGGGAAATGAGCCTTGTCAGGTTTGTTCATGTAGCCTTATGGAGAGGGGTGTGTGCTCTGGGTCAGAGATCTGACTCAGCCACTGGGGCAAGTCACGAAAGCTGCCAAATGAGGACCCCTCTGCCCCCCCCCCCCAACTCCCCGTCTGCCTGCATGGTCCAGGAAGCACAGCCTGCGTTTCAGGGTGAGAAACTGGCCCCCACCTCTCCTGGAGGCTGATTCTTGGTTTCTCTCCACCCAGCCCCCCTCTTGCTCCCCAATGCTCCCATGTGCCAGGAGATGCTCCCATGTGCCAGGAGATGCTCCCGTGTGCTAGGAGGTGCTCTTGTGTGCTAGTAGATTCTCCCACGTGCCAGGAGATGCTCCCGTGTGCTAAGCAATGCTCCCGTGTGCTAGGCGATGCTCCCGTGTGCTAGGAGGTGCTCCCTTTTGCTAGGCAGTGCTCCTGTGTGCCAGGAGTTGCTCCCACATACTAGATGATGCTCCCATGTGCCAAGGGGTTCCCCTGTGTGCTAGGCATTCCCAGTTCTTCCTAGGGAAGGCCCTTGGTTCACTCTCCTGCCATGTTACCCAAAGACTTTGGATCAGTGCAATGGGAGATACGGAAGAATAAGGTGTGACACCTGCTTTCAGAGCGCCAAAGGGACAACCTTATATGCTAGAATTAAGTAGGTGGGGCTCCTGTCAAATTCAAAGGAGGTGTCAGCAAAGGCTATGTTCACGGGTAAGAGAGGTGCAACATCTCCATGATATGGTGTTAAGACTTCTCACCAAAACAGTAGTCTCATGAGGGCACCTCTGTGACACCCGTTTTGCAGTGCAAGCTCAAGCCTCTAGCATCAAGCCTGAAGCCCAGAGCAAAGCTTGCTGTCCTGTTGGGTCCGTGTAGAAAGGCAAAGGGAGTTGTCTACCATCTGGGGCATGCTGGGTGTGTCTGGGAGGAAGGCGATAGAGACAAGGTGCCTCTGGCCATCTACCTGCTGTGCAGCTCACAGACACAGTGGTCCTAACAAGGAGAATGGGAAGCCATCAAGCTGCTATTTTAAAGTCTCCTTGGTGCCAACAAAGAGGGAAGGCAGCTGAACGTCCAGGAGCTTTGAGGCCCCTTCTCAGGTGCTCTTTGCAGGGTCTTTTGGAGAAACACTAACCTGGCTGCCTTTCCAGCCCAGCCCCTCCCCCTTGAGGTCCAGGTGCCTCCCACAGTGGCTCTGCCTTAGCAGGAGAGCTCAGAGCCTCTGGTGGCCTCACTGGCATCTTCCCTTCTTCCTCCTCTGCCCCCTTCTCCTCACCCCACAGTCTTACAAGTGTGCATTTTCTGGTGAGTATGAAATGATGGCCTTCTCCTTCCCACCCACACAGAGGTTAGCTGCTGTCCCCAGGCCCAGGGACACAGGAGACCACGCCACAGTGCATTCAAGGCGCGGCGGGCAATCAGAGAAATGGGAGGGTCATGACAGACTAATGCAGGATGGCATCTGATGAGGCTGAGGTGTGTGGCGGGGGAGGAGAAGGGGCGTGACAATGTGCTCCAGAGTGGGGGTTCCACATTGAAGGCTTCGTCCATTCATTTCACAGGTGTTTGTTAAGCCCCTCCACACACCAGGCTCCGTTCTGAGCAAGAGACTGGACCAGGCACCTGCCCTCAGGGCCCTCATCTCTACTGAGGCAAATAGGCCTGTGCTGTGTCAGGAGACATAAGTGCAGCAAAGAAAACCAGGCAGAGGGAGGTTGTAGGAAGTAAGAGGACAGCACCAAGGTGGAAGGGATGGAGGGAACAGGCTCTGAGAAGGCCCTTGGATCCAGGAAGTGCCTGGTGCATTTGAGAGACAGGAGGACAGTGTGAGTGGGCAGAGCAAGGGGGCAAGTCCTTAGGAGACAGGTCAGGGTGATGCAGGGCCAGTGCCAGGCCTGGGCCTTTAGTTTCCTCCTTGCAAAAAAAGGTGGGGGGAATGGTGTGATTTGGAAGATACCTTGTGGATGTAACATTCTGTGATCTGTGGATAGTGTGTGATGCCCATAGTGCTGCAGCTGGGAAGCAGATGGGTCCAGGCTCTCCAAGGAGGGGCCCTCAGGCAGCTGTGTTGTGTGCTGTGCATGTCGGGACGGGGCAGTGCCTTTGTAGGGGCTGGGCTTGTTCCAGAACCACTTTATATAAATATATGTTAACATATAAAGATAGTCTTTAATGAAAGGAATTGGCTGCCATGACTATGGGGACTGGCAAATCCAAATTCTTGCAGGGCAGGCCGGCAGGCTGGGAAGTCCAGTTGAAGCTGATGCCACAGTCTGCAGGTAGAAGTTCCTCTCCAGGAAACCTCAGTGCTTGCTCCTGAGGCTTCACCGCACACCAGGAGGGTGCTCTCCTTTACTAACCATGTCCAGCACATCTGCAAAATGCTGCCACAGCAGCATTGAGTTGGTGTTCAACTAAGTCTCTCAGTGCTAGAGCCTGGCCAAGCTGACATAAAACTAACCATCTAACCACTGTCCTACAGCGGGGACAGAGCCCCTATATAATATGGACCTGGGACCCCACTCCTGGAATTTCTAATTCAACAGGGCTGGAGGGCCTGGGAATTTTTTACGTGGCATACAGGCGATTCTCATGCTCATCCAGGGTTAGGAGCCAGAGGATAGGATGACCCCCAGACTGAGGGCCTATTCATCACAAATGCAGCACCATAGCCTGGCACATAGTTGGTGCTCAGGAAACACTGATCTGTTTGTCCTGGTAGATTCAGATGTCTTGGCTTGGGCAGCAGAGGCCATGGCTACTGAATGTCCTGCGGTCTCTATATAGTAAGTCCCGTGGGAGGGTTTGGGGCCTGTCAACAGCTGGTGTGGAAGATCCAGGCTGCTCTAGCAAGTACCCACGTGGCCTCTGTGTGCCAACAGAATGGGTTGTGTTTAAATGGGGGGGGGGGTCACCTTGCTGGCCAGGAGTCCAGGGACCTGCATGATGCCTGTTCTGCAATGTAGGACTCTGAGGCCAAGGAGGTGAACAGTGCACAGCTATGTGAAGGCAGCATGGCAGGGGGAGTACACAGTGGACACCACATGGGATGTGTCTGAGATGTTCTTATAGGAGGACTCAGGGTCCAGAGAGTCTGAAGGTGGGGATGGAGATAGAGGATTGCCTCTGTTACCCATGCGTGATGGACCTGGCCAGCCCAGGGAGTGTATGGCAGACCCAGGTGGGTGTGAGGCCCTGACTCTGAGCCCTCTTCTCTGTCCCATCACCTCTCAGCATGGCCAAGGCTGTCTGTTTCCCACAGAAAAGATTTCTGGGGCAGGGAGGAGCTGATGGATGAGCTTGAACACTAGTCTGATGTAAAAAGAGACCCAGGATTGAAGCCCCTCTTTCATTTACCTCCTGGGTGTCTCTCTTAGCCTCAAGTTTCTTACCTGGAAAATGGGGCAATGATAAGTTGTTATAATGATGGATGAGTTAATCTGTACAGAGCCCATGAGCTTTCAGCAAACAGCAGTTCCCAAGTTGCAAGATGCTAACCTGGCCATCTGTCACTGGCATAACTATGTCCAGAGTCCCCCAGCCTTGGCAGGCCATTACATAGCTGAAATGTAAGTGTCCAAAGTACTTGATGACTTATTCCTGGGTCTCTGCTTCATTGTCCAGGTCCCCCACCAACCACATACAGTGGGGAGCAGGCCCCTGGAAGGCTTTTGGTGCACTGAGGTGTCACAGTTGCAATGAGATGACCCTAAGCCAGGAACCAAGCTGGCCCCTGGAGAAGGCCCAGGGAACAGGACTTGGTGTGCGTGCGTGTGCATTTGAGTGTGTGACTCTGTGAAACAGGCCCTCAGAGGCTGTGCACGGCTGCAGGAAGGGACCTGGGGGCGCGGGGGGGCAGGGGGAGGGCCTGGCAGGCCCAAGGATGATTTGTCATTGCCTAATGAGATTAATGAGCCCAGGGGGCTGGTATGCAGGGTGCTGAGGCACTCATTAGAAGCAGATGCTCATGGGAATGGTGGCAAGTGGGGCCTGGGGGTGGAGTGTAAAGCCCTCTCACACCAGGTGGTTTCCATTAATCTGGGGATGGGGCCAAGGGTGAGGCCCAAGGCCTCTGTCTCTCCCTCCCATCCCAGCAGTGCTGGGGAGGAATGCCATGGAGAGGCTGAGGCCAGGGAGGCGGGTGCAGAGGCTGATGGGTTCACGGGCTTTCCTGAGGTGGCCCCAACTCTTGGCATAGGCTACATGCTCAATAAATACCTATTAGTTGATATCAGAGACAAGAGGGGCCTTGGGGGACAAGGTGGCAGAGAGGCTGGGACCATGTGAATTTCCTGGCGGAGGGGCCACTAGACCCTCTCTCTCTCCTCCCTTAGACAACCACTCTACCTTCAGGGATGTTCTGGTCTATTTTTCAGCCAGCCCTCACTTTCTAACGAACCCTGGAAGTCTTGTAGGGCCCAGGGAAAGCTTCTCTGTGGCCTCCAAACCTATAATTTGGTTTTCAAACCCACAAGCAGGGAGGTCTGTGGGGGCCAGAGGAAGCCAACTTTCTGCTGCCCCACCCTGCCTCAATGTGGGCACACACACACACACACACAAATCATAAAAACTCACACACTCTTAACAGCTCTAGTGAGATATAATTTACACACCATAAAAGTTCCCCTTTTGAAATTGCATAGTCCAAGGGTTTTTGGTATATTTTATAGAACTGTGTAATCGTCACCATAATCTAATTTTAGAACATTTTCATCATCCCCCAAAGAAACCTGGAATCATCAGCAGTCACTCTCTGGAATCATTAGCCGTCACTCCCTGTTCTCCAGCCCTGAGCAATCACTGATCTGTTTTTGTCTGTAGATTTGCCTGTTCTGGACATTTCGTATAAATGGAATCATACAATACATTATCTTTATAACACACTTATTTCACTCAGCAGGATGTTTTCAAGTTTCATACACGTGTTAACGCCTAGCACATTCCTTTTTTTTTTTTTAAACCTTTGTTTTTTGTCCCCCCAAATTGCTTTTTGTCTTTATTTGTTTATTTGGGGGTTTTTTGCAGTTTTTGGCCAGGGCCGGGTTTGAACCTGCCACCTCCAGTATACGGGGCTGGCGCCCTACTCCTTTGAGCCACAGGTGCCACCCCACATTCCTTTTTATGGCCAAATAATATTCCATTGCATGAATATACCATCTGAGCATCTCTTCTCTGGGCTGGTGGACACTGGGGTGTTTTCTGCTTTTTGGCCATTGTGCATAATGCTGCTGAAACACTCACAGGTTCTTGTAAATGTATGTTCATTTCTCTTTGATACCTAGAGTGTAATTAAGGATTATATGGTAACTTTTAATTGCCAAACTGTTTTTGAAAGTGGCTGTACAATTTTACATTACTACCAACAATGTACGAAGACTCCAATCTTTCCACATCCTCATGAACACTTGCTGTTGCCTGTCATTTATATAATAGTTGTCTGAGAAGTGTACAGTGGGGTCTCACGTGAGTTTGATTTCCATTTCTCTTATTGCTAAGTGATGGTAAGTATCTGTTTATGTGTGTAACAGTCATGTGTATGTTTTTCTTTGATACTGAGTCTCAAGCTGTCACCCTGGGTAGAGTGCTGTGGTGTTGTAGCTCAAAGCACCCTCCAAATCTCGGGCTCAAGTGATCCTCTTGCCTCAGTTTTTCTATGTTTAGTACAGACGGAGTCTTGCTTTTGGTCAGGCTGGTCTCAAACTCATGCGCTCAAGTAATCCACCTGCCTCGACCTCCCAGAGTGCTAGGAGTATAGGCATGAGCCACCACACCTAGCCGTTTTTTGTTTGTTTTTTGAGACAGAGCTTCAAGCTGTCATCTTGGGTAGAATGCCACGGCATCACAGCTCACAGCAACCTCCAACTCCTGGGCACAAGCGATTCTCCTGCCTCAGCCTCCCAAGTAGCTGGGACTACAGGCGCCCACCACAACGCCCAGCTATTTTTTGGTTGCAGCCGTCATTGTCGTTTGGTGGGCCGGGCTGTATTTGAACCCGCCAGCTCAGGTGTATGTGGCTGGTGCCTTAGCCACTTGAGCCATTTTTAAATAGTCTCACTGTCGCCCTTGCTAGAGTGCCAACAAGCTCACAGCAACCTCCAACTCCTGGGCTCAAGTGATCCTCCTGCCTCATTCCTCCAACTAACTAGTACTATAGACACGCACGCCCACACCTGGCTAAGCTTTCTGGGTTTTTGTTTGTTTGTTTGTTTGTTTTTTTAATAGAGAAGGGGGTCTCATTCTTGCTCAAGCTGGTCTTGAAATCCTGAGCTCAAGTGATTGTCCCACTTCAGCCTCCCCAATTTCTGGGATTATAGGTATGAGTCAACACCCAGCCTGTATGTCTTCTTGGAAGAAATGTCTATTCAAATCCTTTGCCATTTTTTTCATCTGGGTTATATTTGTATTTGTATTTTTGAGCTGTAAAAGATTTTTATACACTCTGGATAGATGACCCTTATCAGATATGGAATTTGCAAGTATTTTCTCTCATCCTGTGGTTGTCTTTCACTTTCTTGACGGTTTCCTTTAAAGTGCAAAAGTTTTCAGTTTTTATGAAGTCCAACTTATCAGTCTTTTTTCCAACTCCATCCCCTTTGGTTTTTCTGAACTTGTGTTCATTATTTATTCCCTTCTCAATCTTCTTTCCTTGCTGGGGCTCCCTCTTACACACTCAGCTTCTGTCTTCCTAAGAACAACTTAGGGCATGATTTGCTCCCAGGGATCCTCCCTCTACTTCTGCCTCAGTGGCGTGGGGAGTCCTACTCCTGCACATCAACGGAGGCACACGGAGGGGTGGCCTGGAGTCAAGGGAGCCTGCTCCAGGTGGGGCAGCAGGTGGCGGGACAGGGGGAGCACTGTCAATACACACTGTCTTTTTTAGGTTCTAAGAACCAGGCTCTATGGAGGAGACAGGGAGTGGGCAGTTCCACATGATAGAAACATCTGTGCGTCCTCAGATGAGCTATTTTAGCCTTGTGACTTCACCTAAGAAATGAAGGGAAGAGATTAAACAATCCAGAGAGCCTCTTAACACGGGTTCTACACCCCTGTGAAATCATAGGCACAATATTGGGCACAGCGTGTTTTCCTAGGGTGGGAGGCCTTCTTCAGACTTCCAAATGGATGTGCTGACAGGAAAGGTTTGGGACGGCTGGCTTGCAGGTCCAAACAACATCCAAGTTCCATGGCAACATTCCCTCCTGCCCCCTCAGGAGGCTGTGGCCCCAGAGCTGCTCCCTTACTGAGAGGGACCGGAAGGCCTTGGCGGCCACGGGCACAGAAGGAAATCAGCCCTCAGCTGGTGGAGGTGGAGGAGGAGAGCACCCTCTCACTCTCAAGGGAGCTCCAAGGGGCTGCCTTGGTCACCCCTGAAGCCACTGTCCAGGCAGGCACGAGACAAGGGAGAGGGGATGCCAGCACTTGGTAGAAGCTCTCCTCTCAGAGAAGCCCAGCATTGCTCAGCTGCAGGAAATCTAGGGCAGGAAGCGGCCGGGCCGAGTGCAACCTCACTCCCATCTGTAGAGCATCAGTGGGGCAGGCGGTGGGGGCTTTTGAGGGGCCCGGGGAGGAAATGAGAATAAACACAAGTGAGCACAGAGGGAAGGGGGGCTGCAGCCTGAGCCCCTTGGCAGCCCATGAAGGGAAGTGACACAATGAGGAATGTGTTTCCCTCTGCCTGTCTCCCACATGGGGGTGGGAGCCAGAGCCCAACAGGGGCTGGGGCACATGCTAGAGCAACATCAGAGGGGCAGGCTGGGAGGACAGGGCCAGGCAGGAAGGGCAGCCCTGGGCAGGCTGCAGGGGCGCTCAGCCTGCATCATCTCCCTCTTGGTGCAGTGGCACCGAGGCGGTGCTGCTTGCACCCTCCCTGTGTGTATGGGATGGAGTTCCCCTCTGGGCAGCTGGCCCCTTCTGATGCCCTGACTTCTTTCTCAAGGGGATGCAGGGTGGGGAAGGCCATGGAGTCCTCTGAGTCCTTCCTATGAGAGGGGACTGAGGTGGGAGGACCCCTGGCTGTGAGAAAGGCTGGGCGGGGTGTTTCTGTCCCCAGCTGGGACTGTGCCCAAACAGGCCCCCTGGTGGGACAGCACCTCCTGTCCTGAACACTGGTTTCCTCTCCTCCCAGTGCACAGCTAGCTCAGTTAACCCCCTCCTATCTATAACCTAGAAGTGTCCCTGAGGCTCTGGCAGGCAGAGCAAGAGTCCCCTATCTCCGTTTGGGCCAGGGACAGCAGGGCCTTGGAAAGCAGATTGACCACAGACATCTCTACCAGTCTCCTGTCTTCTGCTGCCACAGGCCCTTATGACCTGTGGTTGTCCCAGGAGTCTCCCCACCAGCCTCCCACCCTCCGCAGGGAGGATGGTGGAACCCAGAGCACAAGTAACTCCCCCACCCCAGCCTCCATGCCAGGGTCACAGCAGGGGAGGCCACCTGAGCAGAGAGCCTAGAGAGGTGCTCCAGATGCTCTGCTGTCTGGAGAGAGAACGCCAGTGGTCCTCCTGCCCTGGAAGCCCGGAAGCCTGCCGGGTCAGGCGTGCTGGGGCCAGGCAGGCAGCTGGCAAGTACCCCGCGGGCAGGAACCGACCCTTTGGCACTGCCCCTGGGCAGGTGTGGAAGGGGGCAGAGCAGCCATGGCTGGGTTTGGGCCATCAGACTAAGAGGCAAAAGCTGCTTTAAGGACCTACCTGCACTTCACCCCCCAGGGTGGGGCTTGGCACCTCACAGCCCAGATGAGTCACAGCCATCTTCTGCTCAAGAGGTGGAGAAGGTGGGGCTGAGGACCATGAACCAGCCTTTGCCTCCCCTGCCCCCCCACCCTCGGAGGATTCCTCATCTGAGGAGGAGCTGGATGGGGGACTCACACCCTGCCCTGGAGGGAAGATGGGCAGAGTCCTTTGATCTTCGGCCACCTGCCCAGCTGACTTCCTCACCACACCTCCCAGGCCAAGCTTGAGAAAGTTTCTACCTTGGGATAGCAATTTACAAAAGGCCTGAACACCTTTTTCCAGATGCCTCCTGGGGATGCCATACAGCATCCTCAGGGCAGCCAGAGGCCAGGTGAGGTCAGAACACGGCTCTCTGACTCCCAGTCCAGTGCTCTCCCCACAGCTTGTTCTCACCGCACACCTCCGACTCCGAGGCCCTTCTGACCCCACCTCCTCTTGGCTTCTCCATCCTCTGCCATTTTTCTGGCCAGACCCCTTGATGGTGGCCAAGGAGATCTATCTGAGAGGGTCCTTAACCCAAACTCTCTAACCAGTGGGGACAGAAGAGACTTAGCAGGAAATCCAGCCCCAAAGAAACCCAACAGCTGTGGTGACAGTGAGGACACACCACCCCTGGGAAGCAGGTGACCCCTGGGGAGAAGTGTGAGGCCTCCCCACTTGCCTCCCACAGGGACCTGAGGAGCAACATCATCAGCACGGTGCAGCCCGGGGCTTTCCTGGGGCTGGGAGAGCTGAGGCGCTTGTGAGTGGCATGTCCTGACCCACAGTCCCAGCCTCCCCTTACCCCAGAGAAAGTCCCCTTGTCCCTATGAACAATCTTCCTCCTGCTCAAACCCCCACCTCCCTATCACCCCCCCACCCTGCACTTCAGAACTTGGCTGGGGTTGAGAGAGCAGGCATCTCTAGCCCAGCTGTACACACACGCCCCAGCCCCATATGTGTGCCCCTCACAACCGGATCCATGTGCTACCACACAGCTGGCTAGCTGAGGTTGTGCATGTCTCTCTAGAGATCTCTCCAACAACCGGATTGGCTGCCTTACCTCTGAGACCTTCCAAGGCCTCCCCAGGCTTCTCCGACTGTGAGTGCTGGGTGGGAAGTTGGGAGCAGAGGCAAGAGGAACAGGCCGTGGGAGGAAGGAGGCAGCTCCAAACCCTCACAGTTCCCTGCATCTTTCCCACCACCTCCTCTGGCCCAGGGAGACCTCAAGGCCCCATGTCACTGTTCCCTGCCCCCTGCAGAAATATATCTGGAAACATCTTCTCCAGTCTGCAGCCAGGGGTCTTTGATGAGCTGCCAGCCCTTAAGGTTGTGTGAGTATCTGTTCCCAGCCCAGGGATCCTGACAGGCTCCCTTCCTATGCCCAGGAGGGAAGGCACATAGCACTGTTACCACCCTGGCCGGCCCGGGTGGCCACCCTGTGCCTCCCCATGATTGCCCAGGGTGAAAGGTTACAGCCCTCTGGAGCCATCTCCTCCTGGGGCCTCATCCCCACCCTGTGTGTCCATACCTCCTCTGCTCTGCTCCTTGACCCTCTTCTACCCTGCAGGGACTTCGGCACAGAGTTCCTGACCTGTGACTGCCATCTTCGCTGGCTATTGCCCTGGGCCCAGAACCACTCCCTGCAGCTGTCGGAACACACACTCTGTGCCTATCCCCGTGCCCTGCACACCCAGGCCCTGGGCAGCCTCCAGGAGGCCCAGCTGCGCTGCGGTGAGTACTCACCAGGCTCACCTGCCCGGGCCCTGCCTGCACCCTCAGCCCTATGCACTGGGCCTGGTCTCCAAGGCATGCTCTTCCCCTTGGGGCCACTGCTGTCCATCCTTCATCAGCTTCACTAAGCTTCCTTGGGGCCGCTTATGTGTTTTCATCTGGCCCCACCTCTCAGGATAAAAAGGCCCCCCTGCTCCCCTTCTTTGCCCCTAGTCTCTGGAAACTTTCTTTTTCTTTCTTTCTTCCTTCCTTCCTTCCTTCCTTCCTTCCTTCCTTCCTTCCTTCCTTCCTTCCTTCCTTCCTTTCCTTCTTTCCTTCTTTCTTTCTTTTTTTTGAGACAGAGCCTCACTTTGTCATCTTTGGTAGAGTTCTATGGCATCACAGCTCACAGCATCCTCAAACTATTAGGCTTATGCAATTCTGTGTGCCTCAGCCTCCCAAGTAGCTGGGACTACAGGTGCCTGCCACAACACCCAGCTAATTTTTTTTTTTTTGTAATTGTAATTGTTTAGCAGGCCTGGGCTGGGTTTGAACCCACCAGCTCCAGTGTATGTGGCCATAACCCTAACCACTGACCTATAGGTGCCAAGCCTAGAAAGTTTCTCTCCATCCCTTTTCCCTCCCAGCTGGAGCAGGCCAACGCCAGAGAGTGCCCAGCCCAGCCCACAGGGTTCCCATCACATGTGTTCACTCAGGTCTCACTGCTGGTGTCTTCCCCACAGAGGGGGCCTTGGAGCTGCACACTCACCACCTCATCCCATCCCTGCGCCAAGTGGTGTTCCAGGGTGACCGGCTGCCCTTCCAGTGCTCTGCCAGCTACCTGGGCAACGACACTCGCATCCGCTGGTACCACAACCAGGCCGCTGTGGATGGCGACGAGCAGGCGGGCGTGCTGCTGGCGGACAGCCTGGTCCACGACTGCACCTTCATCACCAGGTACTGTCCTGCCGCCCTCCCCAGCGAGGGCACACAGCACCCTCACCGGAAAAGCTGTGCCCAGACATGTTCATGGAAAATGTGTGTGTGGTTTCTGGAATTATTGGATTAAGACATAAATGGTCTGAATAGATCAGTGATTTTCAACCCATGTGCTATGGCACACTGGTAAGACGTGAGAGGATCTTAAGTGTGCTGCGAAAAATTTTAAAGGCCATTAAATTATTTTCAAAAGAAATTCAAAGCACACTAAGTAGATTCTTTTTGTTACTTTTTTTTTGATCAACATAATGTAAGTGTGCCATTGAAGTTTAACTATAGGTTCAAGTGTGCTGTGATGTAAAAAAAAGGTTGAGAAACACTGCAATCAAGGATAGAGATTGAATACTTCATAGGAAAAAATGATGATAATCTGTCATTTCTGTAGTTTACAATGTATACAGTGGCTCTCACCTATTTAATCTCTGTAGTGGGCCTAGAAGGGTATTAGCCCATCCACGGTAAAGCTGGGGGAATTTAGGCTCAAATAAACAATACAAGGCTATCAGAACAAAAGGAATGTGCACTTGTACCTCTCGCTTCATTGAAGAAGGAGGGACCCACAGGACACTGGCCCAGACAGTGTTAAGAGAGGTGCCCGGCTGGCCCCAGAGTGCCTCATGGCACCTGCCTGCTCCCACAGCGAGCTGACCCTGTCTCACATCGGCGTGTGGGCCTCAGGCGAGTGGGAGTGCTCCGTGTCCACCATCCAGGGCAACACCAGCAAGAAGGTGGAGATTGTGGTGCTGGAGACCTCAGCCTCCTACTGCCCTGCAGAACGCGTCGCCAACAACCGCGGGGACTTCAGGTTCAGTAAAATCCATCCACCTCACTCTGCCCGTGCACCACTGGAGCACCCAGGTCTCCCCACCTCTCTCTTGGCTGAGTCCTAAAGATGGAGAAACACTTCCTGTTGCCTTTCAGCCCAAAGTCCTGCTGTATCATTTAGAGAGGCCTTATGCTTATATATAAAATCACCGTCTAACTTGCGCTTCATAGCACAAAAAGGCTTTTGTTTGCTTTCTACATTAACAACTTGCAAAAGCTCGCCTGCTAGGAGCAACACACTTTACTATCCCAGTGACCCTCTCTGTTAGGCAGGGCAGGTATCACTCCATGCACTGTACAGCTGAGAATCCTGAGGTATGCGTGGATAAGTGACTTGTTTAAGGCCAGAGCAAATAAGTGGCAGAACTTGGACCTGAGCTTAAAACTCTGAATCCCAACCCCATCAGCTGTGATAGCACTGTCAGAACCAAAACAGAGATGGAAGGTCAAACTAGGACCCCCCACCAAGGCTGGCCTGCACCCCCTTCTCAGTTTTTCCCCATGCCCCAAAGAAGTCTCATGTCATGGTCTGACATCAGGGGAGAGCCCTTGGTCTAAGGCTCCTGAGTCATTAGCAACTTCCTGCCTCTGCCCCCAGGTGGCCTCGAACTCTGGCTGGCATCACAGCCTACCAGTCCTGCCTGCAGTATCCGTTTACCTCAGTGCCCCTGAGTGGAGGTGCTCCAGGCACCCGAGCCTCCCGCCGGTGTGACCGAGCTGGCCGCTGGGAGCCAGGGGACTATTCCCACTGCCTGTATACCAACGACATCACCAGGGTGCTCTACACCTTTGTGTTGGTGAGGAGAGGGGTGGGGAAGGGAAGACACACCTCCCCCTATGCCTCTGCCCCCTGGGCGTGCACAGTGAGGGGCTGGTACCTGTCTCCTTGCTCTCCACTGGCTTTCCCCTCCCAAGGGACTCAGATCCACCAAGGCCACAATGGGGACGGGAACCAGGCCTTCATTAACACCTCCGGCCACCCCATGCCTCTTTGCCTCCCAGCACACAAAGGTAGAGCCCCACTGTCCTCAGGCCAGGGCTGTGCTGGTGCCGGCCTCCTAGGCCCTCCTAGCTTTCTTAGACTAGCAGGTAGGCTAGTCTCTCCCCAGGAACTGTTGCCCTAAGTAACAGTACAGAGGACAGGGCCCCAGGGGTGGTTGGGGTGGAATGAACAAGGTGCCATGCCCCCTTTCTTTTCCCAATGCTGCAGATGCCCATCAATGCATCCAACGCGCTGACCCTGGCCCACCAGCTGCGCGTTTACACAGCCGAGGCTGCCAGTTTTTCAGATATGATGGATGTAGTTTATGTGGCCCAGATGATCCAGAAGTTTTTGGGTTATGTTGACCAGATCAAAGAGGTGAGATTTAACTGGACCCCTGGAAATCCCCTCATTTGCTGAAGCCTCTCTCCCACCCCAGCCCCTGGGTTCCCAGCCCACGCCTGCCCCTGGTGACTTCCCATCACCCACCAGCTGGCAGAGGTGATGGTGGATATGGCCAGCAACCTGATGCTGGTGGCTGAGCACCTGCTGTGGCTGGCCCAGCGTGAGGACAAGGCCTGCAGCCGTATCGTGGGTGCCCTGGAGCGCATCGGGGGAGCTGCCCTCAGCCCTCACGCCCAGCACATCTCTGTGGTAATGGGGTCTGGCATGGGAGAGCCCTCATCATCTCCACTCAGGCACACACTGCCATGGCCCAGCTAGCTCCGAGCCATGGGGCCCACTTCAGAGTTGTTGGGGGCAATGCAAAGGAGAGGGGCCAGTCATGCCAGAGTGGGCCGTGATCCCAGGGAGGCCATGCAAGAATCGAGAATGGGGAGATGAGCTGGGGGCTGGCCTGATGGAATGTACAGGAGGAATGCTGAAAGGGGCAGAGAGGGCACAGGGGAGCCTGGTGGCAGTAAGGGGCATTCCCTGAAAGGAGGTGACCACTCCAGTCTAAGCCACAGAAGAGCATCTTCTATGTGCTAAGTACTGGGCAGTGTAAAGGGCCAAACATGGAGCCTGCTCCACAGCCAGCCGGGTTGACAGTGAATGGCCAGGCAAGTGGGGCTCAGCATCTCCAGAGAAAGGGGGAAGCCCAGGGCCAGGGACGTGGGAGAGTCCAGGCAGATGTCAGCCTGGCCAGCCCTTGCAAGGACAGTGAGGAGTGAAGGGAAAGGGCACAGCCTGAGCAGATCCATGGAGGAGGAGGGTGCAGGTTCAGGCTAAAGAGCTATGCCTCAAACAGTGGGGTGACAAGATCCCTGTCCCCAGAATGCAAGGAATGTGGCCCTGGAGGCCTACCTCATAAAGCCACACAGCTACGTGGGACTCACTTGCACAGCCTTCCAGAGGAGGGAAGTAGGGGCACCGGGCACCCGGCCGGCCAGCCCTGGCCAAAACCTCCCAGCCGAGCCTGAGCCCCTAGCCGATCAGCAGCTCCGCTTCCGTTGCACCACGGGGAGGCCCAACGTATCCCTGTCATCCTTCCACATCAAGGTGGGCCCTTGGGGATGTGCAGGGGCCTGGCCATGGGGGTGGGGTGGGAGAGGAGGGAGGAAGAGGGGGCTGGAAGGCAGCAGAGCCCTCAGGGATCGCAGTGTCTCTGAGGAGCTCTTATGTCCCCCCAGAACAGCGTGGCCCTGGCCTCCATCCAGCTGCCCCCCAGCCTGTTCTCATCCCTTCCGGCTGCCTTGGCCCCCCCGGTTCCCCCAGACTGCACCCTGCAACTACTCATCTTCCGAAACGGCCGCCTCTTCCGCAGCCACGGCAACACCTCCCGCCCTGGAGCTGGGCCTGGCAAGAGGCGTGGAGTGGCCACCCCTGTCATCTTTGCAGGAACCAGTAAGGGGCTGGATGCCCAGTACCTCCCACTTGTCTGCCCTGCACCTCTGTATCTTGTCCTTCCCTTGCCCGTGGCCCCCAGTGGCCCAGTGGAATTGGCAGAGGGTGATGGTCCCTCACCCTTCCCTAAGGGGAACAGGGGACAGAGATGCCCCATATGGAAGGGATGGCAGAAAGAGGAAAGGCTCAGGAAGACACTGGATTTTATATCCCAGATTGAGCAAATTTCAAGAGGGCCGTGAGCACAAACCCTTAGTCTGCTCCCTCCAGTGCACTCCAAGGCACACACACTTGCACTGCCACACACAAAAACACACACTTGTATTGCCACACACGGGCCCAAGGAAGCGAGTTGTGGTGCACGGATGTCTCTGGGGTTGGAAGGATAATCACTTGTGTCATGGTCTCTGCCCCCAGAGGCCATCATCTCACTGAGCAATAGAAGGATGGGCAACCAGGGGAGAGTTCAGGCTTCTGAACAGGCAGCCCAGGTGAGAAATGTTCTAGACAAATAAGACAGCTCTGGTCTGAGACCGAGCATGGTGGCTCATGCCTGTAATCCTAAGCACTCTGGGAGGCCGAGGCAGGTGTCTGAGCTCACAGGTTCGAGAACAGCCTGAGCAAGAGCAAGACTCTGCCTCAAAAAATAGCCGGGTGTTGTGGCGGGCACCTGTAGTCCCAGCCACCTGGGAAGCTAAGACAAGACAATCGCTTGAGCCCAAGAGTTGGAGGTTGCTGTGAGCTATGACGCTACGGCACTCTACCGAGGATGACAAAGACAGACTGCCTCAAAAAAAAAAAAAAGGCAGCTCTGGTCTGAAGTGGGAGTGACACTGATGGGCCTTGTGGGATGATCAGGACCTCCCCAGACACCAGGAAGGGTGGAGGTCAGGGCAGGAGGGATAACATGAACAAAGGTGTGGCAGGTGGGAAACCTACCAGCTTGGGGTCTGGCACCTGAAGCTAGATGGGTCACTGACAGCCCCTCCTCAGCCATCCAGCTGTCATGGCTCTGCCATGAGCAGCACCTCTCCATAGACCAGCTACCCTGCCTTTTCTCCATCCAGGATTCTGCTGTTCTTCCTACCAAACTGACCCCTGCCCCATCCCTGATCCCTGTGCCTCACCTGTCATAGCCTTTCCTGACCTGTTTGCCAGGCCCTCTCAATCTGCAGTCTGTCCCACATGCTGCCATGGATTCATCTCCTTAAAACATCACTTTACACATGAAAGAGCCTTCCAAAGTCTCAGGGCACTTCTCACCATCAGCAGGCACTCCACTCCCTCCCACAGCTAGAGGCACTGCAACCACTAGCTTGGCTCCCCCTGTCCTGCTTATAGATGCTTGCATTCTGACCAGAAACGTGTGCTGAATCCCTGTATGTGCCAGACTGTGCGGGGCTGGGACCCCACTGCGCAGACATTGTGTCCTTGTCCGTGATGAACACACACTTCAGCAGAGAGGTCAGGCATTGACCAAGTCCCTGTGAGTGAACGGGGTGTCAGCCAGCAGCCACAGGAGGTGTTGGGATCATGCTGGCACAGGGGAGGGATGGCCCAGCTGAGTGAGGGGCCAGGGGGGCCTTCTGCCCCAAAACCAAGACCTGAAGGGCAAGTAAGAGTTAGCTGAGCAAGGATGAAAGTCCCATGTGACAGCTGTGTGGGCTGATGGAGTGTGACAAGAGGGTGGTTTGGGGTCTGGATAGCCCCGGTCCTGGGCAAGTCCATCCTCACAGCTCTGCCCAGAGTTCCTCTCTCCCTGGGAATGCCTCCTCCTTGTCCTCCCTCCACCCCTTCCTGACTGCTCACTGTACCTGGGCTTGGCTCCCTCAACTGTCACCTCTGTGCCTTCTCCCCAAGCACCCAGCTTGCATCCCATCTCCTGAGCGCAGTCATCCCATGGCCTACGCTTCACTCATGCCTGTCCAGTCTCCCCAGTTAGCCTGAGGCTGCACTTGGCCTCTAACTGGATCCTCTGAGCCTGCACAGTGCCCTGCCTGGCAGGTGTTTAATGCATGTTCTGGCTGCTGCTGCTGCCACATCCCACCCGAGTTAGCCTCCCTGATGGTCCCATATGCACCTGCGTGGACATGTCTCTCCCCCTGCAGGTGGCTGTGGTGTGGGAAACCTGACAGAACCGGTGGCTGTTTCCCTGCGGCACTGGGCTGAGGGGGCTGAACCCATGGCCGCTTGGTGGAGCCAGGAGGGGCCCGGGGGAGCCGGGGGCTGGAGCTCCGAGGGCTGCCAGCTCCGCTCCAGCCAGCCCAATGTCAGCTCCCTGCACTGCCAGCACCTGGGCAACGTGGCTGTGCTCATGGTGGGTGTTGGGACCCAGGGGTGGGAGGGCAGGGATGAGGGGTGTGTAGAAGGTAGGGTGGGGCACTCTGATCCCATGACCTTGAGGAATACAGAAAGCACATTAGCCTGTGGCAGGACTCGTGGGGAGATGGCCCTCTGCTCTCTCCCACACCTCTTCACCTTTCAGAGACAGGGAGGACCTGCTTCAACTCTTACATCCAGATAGACGGTTCTGGAACTATCTAGCCTGGTCTTCACATGGTGCATTTTCTGAGACCAGATTCTTAAAATGAGAAAAAGGAACCTAGGACCAACTCTCCTTTTCCTGTCATCCTCTTCACTGGCCACCATCCAGTACCACCTCCCTCACTGCACCCTGTACCCTGTGTCCCAGAGGCAGAGAAGGCACACACAGCCAACCATGCACAGAACCTTCTTCCTCCTTCTTCATCTCTGAGTTTTCAGGTTGGGGATATGAAAGGTCCCCAGCAAGGCAGGATAGTGGGAGGGAAGGGCAGGCAGTGCTCCTTGAGGCTGACTTCCCCCGTGTGGGTGTCCCAGTGCTTCCGTCCCTGATAGCCTGTAAGCACCAGCACCAAGGCTAGGGGACTGGGGGACTGCTGAGGTCTCCACGCTGCTTACTTCTTCTCCCCTGCCCCTCCCAGGAGCTGAGTGCCTTCCCCAGGGAGGAGGGCGGCTCAGGGGCAGGGCTGCACCCTGCGGTGTACCCCTGCACAGCCCTGCTGCTGCTCTGCCTCTTCTCCACCATCATCACTTATATCCTCAACCACAGGTGGGTGCCCTGCAGGGAGGAGGGCATGAGAGCAGCCAGGGATCTCACTACAGGATGGCAAGTGTTTCTTCCTGGGGTGGGTCCATGCAACTGCTTCAGGCTCTTGCCTGAGGTTTGGGATAGGAAAACACATTTTGGGGGGCAGGGGAGGATAAGGACCTGCTGCCCTGGGGCTTTTGTCACGTTCACACACGTGCACACGGATAGCTGTCTTCCCTCCTCTGGCTCTCCTAATGGCCTTGAGACCCCATGAGCCTGATCTTGGGCTGGGTGCCCCATTAATGAAAGACCATTTCTGGGGCAGCTCTATCCATGTGTCCCGGAAGGGCTGGCACATGCTGCTGAACCTGTGTTTCCACATGGCCATGACCTCTGCCGTCTTTGCGGGGGGCATCACACTCACCAACTACCAGATGGTCTGCCAGGCGGTAAGCAGGAGCAGGGAGGGACACTGGACCAAGAGGCTCATGCTACCAGGGCCCAGCTTCCCTGCTCCCCTACACCAGCTTTGGAGTGCAAGGTGGGGTGTGGCATGGAGAGTGAGAGTGGGGTGGTCAGAACCAGATCAGAGATGAGAGATGGGCTTCAAGATGGAGAGGGGTCATCCAGGTAGCAATGACAGGGCCCTGGGGAATCCCCACAGCGGCGCAAGCTTGGCAAGTGTCTGGGTAGAGTGAAGGAGCGTAGGATTGGGGGCTGGGCCCTGGGGAGAGTGGGACAACACCGGCAGGGGTGAGGCTCTAGGAGGGCCCAGCAGTGGCAGCCTAGGCCCTGCAGCCTCACTGCCTTGCCCCACAGGTGGGCATCACCCTGCACTACTCTTCATTGTCCACACTGCTCTGGATGGGTGTGAAGGCCAGAGTCCTCCACAAGGAGCTCACCTGGAGGGCACCCCCTCCACAAGAAGGGGACCCTGCCCCACCTACTCCGCGTCCCATGCTCCGGTACACACTATCAACTGTCAGCTTTGCAATGGGGGACTGAGGTGGGCATAGGAAACCTCCCTGGTGGGTGCAGGGTGGATTCAAGGTCCCTGAAAGATTGCTCTCCAAAGACAGAAGAGCCAAGGCCTTATGTGCAGCCAACTTACAAGACCATGGAGTGGGTGCAGCTTTCCAGGCATGTCAAGGCCAGGGAAAGAGGTGACTCTTTGAAGGCATTGATGAGGGAATCCCAGGAACCTGACTGGCACACCTGACCTATGTATTGTTTAGAGTGAGGGAATAATTCTGGCCCCATCCCTTGAAAAAGTCTTGGCCAAGTCCCTGGCAAATGTGCAAGACTGCCCTGGAGGGGCATTGCATCCCTGGCTAAGTACTGTGACAGAACTTAGAGAAAAAAGGATGGGGCAGAGGCAGCTCATCAAGGGCTCTGAGCACCTGGTGAATCTTCCTTTCCCCATCTCTCTGACCCCCAACTCCATTCTCTTCCAGGTTCTATTTGATCGCTGGAGGGATCCCACTCATTATCTGTGGCATCACAGCTGCTGTCAATATCCACAACTACAGGGACCACAACCCCTAGTAGGTGCCGGTCCCTCCTGCCTCATCCCTACCCGTCTGGCACAAGACTCATTCTACCCCACTGGCAGAAACACCTGCCAGGGTTCACCAGCTACAACCCACTCAAATCTCTGCATGTGGACCAAGCTGGTCTCTGCCTGTCTTCCCAGCCACCCCACCTATGGGTCCCACCTCAAACATGTCCCTCCCCTCTGTCTCTCCTCAGCTGCTGGCTGGTGTGGCGTCCAAGCCTAGGAGCCTTCTACATCCCGGTGGCTTTGATTCTGCTAGTCACCTGGATCTATTTCTTGTGCGCAGGGCTGCGCTTACGGGGTCCCTTGGCACAGAGTGCAAAGGGGGGCAACAGCAGGGCCTCCCTGGAGCCAGGGGAGGAGCTGAGGGGTCCCACCCGGCTCCGGAGCAGCGGCCCCCTCCTTAGTGACTCAGGTTCCCTTCTGGCAACTGGGAGTGCAGGCATAGTGACGCCCGGGCCCCCAGATGATGGTGACGGCGTCTATTCTCCGGGCGTCCAACTGGGGGCGCTGGTAACCACGCATTTCCTGTACTTGGCCGTGTGGGTCTGCGGAGCTCTGGCCGTGTCCCAGCGCTGGCTGCCCCGGGTGGTGTGCAGTTGTCTGTATGGTGTGGCGGCCTCTGCCCTGGGCCTCTTCGTGTTCACCCACCACTGTGCCAGGCGTAGGGATGTGAGGGCCTCCTGGCGCGCTTGCACCCCGCCTGCCTCGCCCTCGGCCTCCCACGCCTCACCGCGGGCCCTGCCAGCTGCCTCAGAGGATGGCTCCCCCGAGTTCGGGGAAGGGCCCCCCTCCCTCAAGTCTTCCCCGAGCGGCAGCAGCGGCCCCGCGCTGCCCCCGGGCCTCTGCAAGCTCACCAACCTGCAGCTGGCGCAGAGCCAGGCGTGCGAGGCTGGGGCGGTGGCCCGCAGGGAAGGGGAGCCGGAAGCCGCGGGACCCCGGGGGGGCCTGGCTCCCCGCCACCCCAACAACCTCCACCAGGGGCGTCGGGCGCACAAGAGTCGGGCCAAGGGGCACCGCGCCGGGGAGACCGTCGGCAAGAACCGGCTGAAGCCCCTGCGTGGGGGTGCAGCGGCCGGGGCCCCCGAGCTGCCGTCCAGCGAGAGCGGCAGCCTGCACTACAGCCCGAGCGACAGCTACGCGGGCAGCAGCGGCCACCCGCTCGAGGGCGAGCCCATGCTCACGCCCTCCGAGGGCAGCGACACCAGCGCCGCGCCGCTCCCCGAGGCGGGCCGGCCGGGCCAGCGCCGCAGCGCCAGTCGCGATAACCTCAAGGGTGGCGGTGGCGGCGCGCTGGAGGAAAGCAAGCGCCGCTCCTACCCGCTCAACAGTGCGGGCCTCAACGGCGCCCCCAAGGGGGGGAAGTACGACGATGTCAACGCAGGGGGCGCGGAGGCGGCCGGCGGCGTCTGCATGAAGACTGGCCTCTGGAAGAGCGAGACCACCGTCTAAAGCGGGGCGGGCGACGCTGTTAAGACAGGCTGAACACACGGGCTCATTACCCTCAGCGATTCCGAGGCCCTCAAAGACGTCGCTCGGTACGTCAAGCGTGAGGTGGTGGTCCCCAAGGATGCACCTAGGTTGGCCAGCATTATCCCTGACGCTGGGGAAAGGAGATAGGCAGATATTTGCCACTTACCTACAGGGTGTCCCTCTGGGCAATGAAAGACAGTCCCAGAAACAGGCATGATGTGTTTCCGTCCAGCCCAGGACAGTTCTGACAGACCAGATTACTGGGTCCTCCCAGGCAGGGGGTGAGTCCTATGTGGGGTAACCCTCAACCAGAGTGAAAGGGCACAGCACAGCCACGTGGGCCCTCCCTAGTGTACTATCACTTCTGGCCACGCTGCCTTGCTGGTGGACATCAGCCCTGCCAGGAAATCACAGGGGGGAGCTTCACAACCGTGCTCTTCCTTCTGTCCCCTGCTGAAGTCTGCCTAGTCTGATGCCCAAATCCTAAGTCCTCTCTCCTCTTGGGTTTGGCTGACACGAGAGCCAGCCTAGCAGATGAGTCAGTCAGGTGACCAGGACGGATGGGTCCCCTTCTGTCATCTTCTCCAACAAACTATGCCAGAGGGGAAGGACGGAAACTGTGAAAGGCACCCTTTGAAATCCCCTGGGGGAGGAGAGACGGGAGCACACCCTTCCCACAGGAGTGGTATTCACACCGCACAGCAGGGCTCAGAGGTGGCACACCAGGACATCTAGGCCCTGTACCTTAGAAGCTGACTCTGTCAGGTGATCTGAAGGAAGTAGGAGCTGGTACTTAAAACTAGGGCATAATCTAGTCATGCCTAAACCTAGTCCAATCAATGATGCTCTGAAGAGTGGGGCCACCGTAGTAGGCTGCAGGTGGCAAAGTTTGGATAAGCACTTACTCTTCAATAACAAGATCCATCTCCCCATCCCAGCCTCCCATCACTAAGGGACGAATGAAAGCACTTCCTTGCCTCTGTGAGGCCTTATGGAAAAACCATCCCAATTATTTTGATCTCTAGCTCCACAGTAGGGAGAAACCTCTGCAAAGTCAAAACAGCCTCCTGACTCAGACCCCAAGCTGAGACCTGAGGCAGTGGCTAGGGTCCCTGCACAATGTCAAAGACCTGTGCATTCACTACTATTAAACACCAGCACCTATATTTTTCCCAACCTAAAAAACCACGACCAGCCTTTTACTACACAGCTGAATGGAAGTGGAGAGAACCTAGGTCTTGGGAAGAGCAACAGGAAGCCCAAGTCTGGTCTAGGTCCCCTCCCAGTCTTCACGTCACCCCAGCCTGCTCACCAAGGTGAAAGGAGACACAGGAGGGGAGAAAACTCACACTCCCAGGGATGAGTCCTGTTATTTATGCTTGCTGCACAGATAATATTAGAAGGAAAAAAAAAAGCTTTGTATTATTCTTCCACATATGCCAGCTGCTGTTTACATACCCTGCCAATGCCTTAGCACTGGAGAGCTTTTGCAATACGCTGGGGAAAGGGAAGGGAGGGAATGAAAAGTGCCAAAGAAAACATGTTTTTAAGAGCTTGGGTTTTATACAATAGAATGTTTTCTAGCAGATGCCTCTTGTTTTAATATATTAAAATTTTGCAAAGCCCTTGAGCCTTAGTCCACCCCTGGTCCTTTTGTTACAAGGTAGAGGATCTCCTAATACCTCACACACCAGCCACCATTGGAACTAGGGCAGAATCTAGTCATGCCTAAACCAAGTCCTAGCAACAATGCTCTGAAGAGTGGGGCCGCTGTAGTAAGGCTGCAGGTGGTGTTTGGAGAAGCACTGCTCTACAAGTAGAGGGATGCCTTGCCAGGCCTAGAGAAGCATCACTTGTCCTGTCCAATTCAAACCAGGAGCAAGAGAGCCTGACATTTTCGCAATAGTCTAAGAGGAAAGCCATCCCACAGAAAATGAATATCTAGAACTTGTTCTCAGGAACCAAGGGATGGGACTCTCCTACTCAGTCATCCCTGCGTGCCCGACTTACTCCAGGACCAAGAACTGAACTATTCACAAAGCCCTTCTTGGTTCCTTCAAAAAAAGGAGTTACCTAAGGACTCATGTACACCTACTTCCTTGGATGTGACAGGCCTGTTCTTAAGCTGCTATCAGACTACAGTGAAGTGGCCCCAACAGATGTGCATCAGGGAGGGTTAGGAACACTGGCGGCAGCCTGTCCAGCAGCTTGGGCTCTCTGAAAGTCCCTAACTTCCTGAGGTGTACGCAAATACTGCTCTATTTCACTATCAGAAATGTTCTCATCTCCAGTAACAGTGGAGATGGCAGGTGTAGAACAGATCCGTTTGGGGGGCTTCAACATGCAGGGTGGGAGGAGAAGGGCAGGACTGGCTGGCCGCTTCCCCTGGGGCAAACCTAAAGAACTATTCTGCACCTCTTCTCCCTGCCCCCGACGCTCCTTCTCCTGAGTCTCCATTTCTGCTGTGCCATCCCGAAAAGCTGTGCGGACCAGTGTGTGGCGGTGCTGGAGAAGGTCACCGATGTGTTTCACCACAGACCGTTTGTCAAGTTTCAGAACTTGCAACCAGGCCAGCTGCTCAGCCATCCGCAACAGCACACCCAACAGCTCCTGCAGGCGGGAGGAAGCAGGGTGGGGCAGGTCTATGTTCGCCAGTTTACAAAATTGGGCAAGGGAACACCTCAGCCGATGTGAAGGCTGCAGTGACTGCCAAGCCAGGAAAGAGGCAGCAGTGATGACAGGTAAGGGATGCCGCCCAGTCACCAGCCACGTCTTGTCTGCCAGCTCCACCAACTGCAACGTTCGTGACAGCATCTTCTCTTTCTCTTCCACATATTTGGCTGGCACTGACGGGGAAGCTTGGAACAGCTTGAAGCTGAAACAACCAAAATGAGAGTTGGGTCTCAGTGATTGGGTGGGGGCGGGGTGCTGCTCTTCCAGAAGAAAGGCATTCTACTCAAGATAGGACAGCTATTCTGTCCTCTTGGGAACACTCTGGCTCACTGGGCAGCAAGTTTATAGAGGCACTGAGAGGGAAAAGGCTGAGTCCTCTGCTTGTTAGAGGAAGGGCAGAAGAATGCAGAGGAGTGTGAGCGTGCTGAGCACTCCGTACCAGCCATCATTCTGAGTGCTTTAAACCATCTACTTAATCTACATGCAAATGCACCTTGTTACATGCATTTAGAATTGACAAACTTGCCCACAGTCATCCAGCTAGGAAGTAACCAAGCTTCAAATCTATAGCCATTTGATACCAATAGCTTTTGCTGGCTACCGTATTTGTCAAGAAAAAGGTAAGAACATAACCATTTAGGAACAACAAAAAAAAGGTTTTAACCCCAGTTCTGTCATTCACTAATATCCTTTCAGCTCCTTCACAGATGGTAGATGGTCTTGCTGAGGCAGGGGCAAGGCATACAGCCACACGGGCCACCTGCAGCGTAACTCCAGGAAACGACATCCACACCTCATATAGCACCACTGGCGCAGCAGCCTGTAGCCAGGCTCATACCTACTTTTCCTACTTCATTAGGTTGCTAAGGGATTTGAAAATTATAGCATTCTAGAAATGCAAAATGATATTAACTCTATTAACACAAGCATAAAATAGGGTGGATCTTTCTCACACACCCTTTTAGAAAGGGTTTGGTCAAAAAGAGCCAAAAGTTAAAGGATTCAACTCTAAGGAACCCTCTCATCCCAGCGTCTCCCACCAGGCAGGTACCTGCTACAATAGGTCTTCACTAGTTCTGCCAAGCATAGAGATGGCACATCCAGCCCCAAGAGCTTCACTATCTGCATATAAGTGCCAGAAAACACATCCAAGTCTGCATACAACAGGGTGCAGATGGTTCCCATGGTTAGGGGCCAGTTATGCTGCCGGCAGGTGATTAAGACACAGCACCCAACCAACACCTCCTTCTTTTGCAGCCTGGCAGCTCGCATGCCAGAGTGCCGGTATGCCTGTTGGTAGTAAGCAACTGCTGTGTCCTCAAATGTTGATGGCAACTGCAGAACTCGACAAATGTCTCTCACTCGGCGGAGACCTAGGAAAACCCATGGCAAGAGTTAGAAGAGATAGCTCCTAGAAAGTTCAGCTAGGACTTCATTTAGCTCTGCTAAACTTGCTTTAGATGCACAAACTATGTGCCTTTTTGCACTGACATAAATGACATTTGGTGTTCTCATTCTAAAGGCACAAAAACGTGTCTATAGGGTCAGCTCCTGTGGCTCAAGGAGTAGGGCGCTGGCCCCATATACCAGAGGTGGTGGGTTCAAACCCAGCCCTGGCAAAAAAAACAACAAACGTATCTACAAAGAAGTCACATTTCAGCCCACCATTTTTTTGGAAGTTAGCTTGATTTAGGGCCTAGCCATACTCCAGGTTCCTGGAGGCTATCTCAACCACACCCCTGAGCAAACTCAAACCTTACATTGAATTGTTACACTTCTCAGAATTATCCACACTCTTTATTTCTAATTGCCATTCTCTTCTCTACCTTCTACCAGTGATGCTGAAAACAGGAAAAGCAAATAGATGGGCTGTACGATCAGGATAATTTTTTTTAAAGCCACTGTGTTGAAACAGGTCAATTCTTACCTCGTTGCTGGCTGCGACTAACTTGTTCATTTTCCCCTGTGCTTCGGGAATATGTTACTTCTGTAAGGCAATGAACAAATACAGTGCTTATTCATCAGACCTCTGGCCTCCTACCACATCAGTCCAGGAAGCAAAATTCACATCACTGAGCATCTGCTCCCTGTCTCACAGATGGCGCCTATCTATGCATAGGTGAAGGTCCATCCAGTTTCTGTCCACAAGCAGCATCAAATACACAGAGATTGAGAGAGGTTAAGACTACACTAAAGCAGATCCAAGTATTTCAAATTTCAGTTATCCCTCCTATACATCCAACCCAGGTAATTTTCCTGGCTGCAGATTTTGAGGGCTGCACTAGTCAAGAACTTGAAAAGTAAACAACAAAAAAGAGATGTCAGGTGCAGTGGCTCACACCTGTAATCCTACACTTTGGGAGGCCAAGATGGGAGGACTGCTTGAGGCCAGGAGTTCAAGACCAGCCTGTGCAACATAGACCCCCTTCTCTACAAAAACAAAATTTTTTTAATTACCTGGGCATGGTGGTGCACACTTGTAGTTCCAGTTACTTGGGAGGCTAAGGCAGGAGGATCACTTGATCATTTGGAGGCTGCAGTGAGCTATCATGATGCCACTCATTGCTCGCTCCGTCTCCCCCCTCCCCCATTTATCCGACATGTACTATGCCCACGATATATGTCAGATACCGTACTAGTTGCTGAGAAAACACTTCCGCTCACTTGTTCACTTAGACCGTTTTTCCCATATTTAAGGTGAAAGATGAAGGGAGGAGATAGGAGGAATCTGATGTTAATCCCCCCACCGCCCAAGGATATCCCCAGAGCCTGCGAAACGCCGGCACAGGTACCTCGGAGGTTGCCCTCGTCGCTGAAAGTGGTGGTGAGAACCCCTTCGGTGACCACGCAGCCGCAGTCGGAGCACACCAGCTGGTTCTGTGAGTAGTGCGAGTCTTCCACGAGCTCGGTGGAGTCGCAGTCGGGACAGCGGCCTCCGCCGGGCATCTCACAACCTGCCCAACGCCGCTCAAGCCTTCAGAGTCGCAACCAAGCGTCTGCAATAGCAGCCGTACGACAGCAAGATCTACTAGGGCAGGCGTCTAAGAGCCGCACCTTTGTCTTCCGGCCAGAGCGACAGCTGGATAGGCGGTTCCGCCACACTTCCGGTCTGTTCCTCTGCGAACTCGGGTAGAAACGTGAGCTAGAAAAAAAACGGTTCCTTGTTTGAACTGTGTCTCCAAGTTTCTCCAGTATCTGTACTTGGTTTGGGGTGAACTAGACTGAGGGTTGAATTTGGGTGAAATTGCTACTTACATAGACACGTATAGCAGACAAGAAACCGTTGTTGACATCCCTGAACGATCTCCTTTTAAAGCGCTAGGGGAATCTCAGAGTCTTCGTTTCTCTTTGATAATGAATAGTGATTTTGGCCATAGTAGAAAGTATAATACGTTTCTAAAAGGGAGAGTTAAGTAATGGGCAGGAATTTGAGTTCTATTTTCCAGAACTGCTTACCCAGCCAAATTGCTTTCTCTCTTTTCAGTCTATTTTCTTTATCTGTAAAATGAGAGAATTGAATTAAAAATTGGGAGGGCAAATTCAAATGCTTTCTGTCTCTTGAGCGCAGGAGACATTCAAGGAATGTCTAACAGTTTGTTTTGAAACCACGAGTGGGGTTCGTGTTTCGCGCCACACAGAAAGCTAATTACTGAGGCAACAAGGATTGTCAAGGGAGAAAGGATTTATTTCAGAGGACGCATCAACTGGGAAGAGGAGGCACAGGCTACTTCAAATCCACCTCCTTGATTAGCAGATCAAGGGGTTTTTATGAAGGTGAAAATGAATAACTATAAAGGAAGTGAACCCCATTGCATGTTTGGGGTGGGTGTAGGGCTCGCAAGTGCAGTGAGGAATCACGTTAGTTCATTTGGAGTGAAAGAATATGGAGGCCAGGACGCTTTTGGCAAACTAGGGGAGAAGGGTGAGCACATTCAGATGTTTTTAAAACTTTGAGCTTTAAGGTGCTCCAAGATTCTAGCTCCAAAGTTCTTAACTTGGGACTGTATACACCAAAGAATATTGACTAAAAATTTGCCTCTACTAATTAGAAATGTGCTATGGTGTGACTGTGTCCCCTCAAGTCATGTGTTAGAAACTTAATCCCCAATGCAATACTATTGGGAGGCAGAGCCTTTAGGGAGGTTTTTTAGGTCATGAGGACTCCACCCTCATAAATGGATTTGTGCTGTTAGAACAGAGGTTTGTGGAAGGAGTTTTGCCCCTTTTGCCCCTCTGCTTTCTGCCATATGGCTCACAGTATTCCTCCCCTCGGGAAGTCTTCAAGGCTGCATTTTGGAGTGAGACAGCAGTCTTCCTCAGACATCAAACCTGCCTTTAGAACTGTGAAAAAAGGCGGGGCACAGTGGTTCACACTGTAATCCTAGCACTCTGGGAGGCTGAGGCAGGTGGATTTCTTGAGCTCAAGACTTTGAGACCAACCTGAGCTAGAACAAGACTTTATCTCTAAAAATAGCCAACCATTGTGGCAGCGCCTCTGGTCCCAGCTACTTGGGAGGCTGAGGCAAGACGATCCCTTGAGTGCAAGACTGAGATTGCTGTTAGCTCTGATGCAACAGCACTCTACCGAGGGCAGCAGAATGAGACTCTCTCTCCAAAAAACAAAACAAAACTGTGAGAAAATAAATTTCTGTTCTTGGGCGGTGCCCATAGTTCAGTGGGTAGTGCTGACAGGTTCAAACCACATACAATGAGGCTGGCAGGTTCAAATCACATACAGCAAGGCTGGCAGGTTCAAACCCAGCCTGGGCCAGGTAAAACAACAATGACTACTGCAGCAACAACAACAATGACTACTGCAACAACAACAAAAAATAGCCAGGCATTGTGGCTGCTACTTGGGAGGCTGAGGCAAAAGAATTGCTTAAGCCAAAGAGTTTGAGGTTGCTGTGAGCTGTGATTCTACCACACTCTACCCAGGGTGACAGCTTGAGATTCTGTCTCTTAAAAAAATAAAAATAAATAAATTTGTGTTCTTTATAAATTGCCCATTCTCAGGTATCTTGTTAGATTAGTACAAATAGACCAAGGCATGTATGGCATGTTTGAATATAAATTAAACTCAACAAAAAGAAGTATTAATAAATCCTAATTGTGCTCATAAAGAATAAATATTTCATATAATGCCTGAAAATTTTAGAATCAATTGTGTCTAAAAAATAAGAAAGTTGAGTTAAATGACAAGAACTACCAGAAGCCTGCCCCATAGTAGTCCAAGAAAACAGAAAGTAGTCATCACGGCAAGTGCTGAAAGTGTAGAGATTCTGTCTCCCAGGCTGACAATGGAGAACTTCTAGCATTTGCAGATTTTGAAAGCTGTTGTTAGCTCAATTACAATCTTACGTTAAGAATTGGGGATGATACCAGCACTTCCTGCTGAGAACAGAAAACTACTTGACAGCTTCTGTGCAGAATGAATTGATAGATTATAAGAGGATCTTGTCAGCCCCTTAACAACTACAGATACTCCCTTAAGGAGTAAGTAAGACACAAGCCAGGAGGCCAGCCCTTCCCAAGAGACTGCTTTCTCAGAGTTTGAAGACTCCTACTCCTTTTTTGAGAAATCCTATCCATTCCATGACCACAGGGCTTGATCACGCTGGAGGATCCTCCATGCACCACTGCCAAAGCAAGAGACACAACAACACCCAAATAGTTCTTCCTCTTAAATTAGGATTATTCTCTCTAGTGCTACACCAGAGGGGGCTTCAGCACAATAGCCACAGTTGGGCTTTGGCATTCTAACACTCCTCTTCTCCAGGCTTCAACAGTGTGAGGCATGGGATAAGGATTTATTTCTGTTCTCCAGAAAGTAAATATTAAGACACACTTGCGTGTATGCTCACACACAACACTGTTCACAGACATCCATCAGTTTTAGAGGGTACAGCCCTCTTACTGGAGAGAAAAAACATGTCCCAAAAAGCAACATGATTAACATTAGCAGTTATGCATCATTGTACAGACCTTCTTCAACTTCTCTCATCCCCAATTTTGTGGTCAGTTCTTGAACCTAACTGCATTAAAAAAAAAAAAAAAAAAAAAAAAGTGAGGTTTTGTAAAGCTGTCTACCCACCTTGACAGCCACCTTAAAATCCTACTTTTCCCAGCATGCCTCATTGTAAAATGGAAAAGCCATTTTGTGACTCTGCATCCAGCAACTATAAAGGGTAGGAAAGGGATGGTCTTTCCCTGTCACAAGCATATAACGTACTTATACCTTTTAACATATATAAGAGTCTTGTCCTCAGACACAAACAGCCTGTGAGGACCGGATCCTGGCCAGAAGATGGCGCACTCTACTAAGCTACGTAAGTTTGGGGGTCTGCACTTTCTCAGCGAGAAATCCATTTGTTTGCAAAATGTATTTTATTTGCCTTGCTGCAGGATATCTGCATCATCCCTGGTGCCCTCTCTACTGCCACAAACTCCTTTAGGCGTCATCGTCATTCATGGTAGTGAGTGTCTTTTAAACAGACGCCTCCTCCATCCCTGCAGGGAAGGCTTGGTCAGAGCAGAAAGCTTCTGGGGAGGGGTTGGGGAGGCTGTTGGAAAGGCAGCCTGGCTGTGGTCCAGGCACTTAAGGCTGACTTGGAGGCCAAGAGGCTTTCTAGATGGGTGGCTGGCAGTGGTGGGGCCATATGTGGCCTTCCTGATCCTTCACTGCGGCCTTTTCACTGAATCCAAACTTCACAGAACAAATCCCTCCATGAAGTTCAGATTCTGTCACCTTTGGGGATCTGGAGGGCCACATGTGGCCTGGAGGCTGCAGCTTCTCCACCTGTTGTCCGGCTGCTTCAGCCCGGTGTCCCCAGGAGCGTTGGTGAAGCCCTGTCCCGAGGCGGGCCTATCAGAGACACCAAGTAGATGGAATTCCTGGGAGCGAGACCCATTGTAATCTAGAGCAAGAAAACCAGTGAGAGCGGGGCTATGCTTGAGGCCATTGACCTGGCTGCCAGCTGGGGCTCCTCCCAGCTCAGTTGACTGAAACTTTGTGACTCTGACTCAGTTTCCCTGAGCCCAGAGTATCCTCTCATTGCCACCCAAGGCTGTAGAGCCTTTTGACCAGATTTCCTTTCCACCACCTCAGCTTTTTAGTGGACACTCATTTTCCCCATCACTCCCAGATGACATGGGCACCTCTCAGAGCACAGTCAGGACTGCCCAAATTCCTGTGCCAGCCACCTTCCCTCACTCCTGTCCAGTTCCCCTCCTGTGCTGCTGTTCTGTCCCCACACAGCTCCTCTCTCCTGGGATGAGGATTAATACAGTCAATTTCTTTAACTCCTGGGAACAAAGGCATCTGATTCCTATAAGAAAGTGGTCACAGGCTCCCATCACTGCATGGGTTCAAGAACCTGAATACATGTCCTTACATGGAACTCTGCTCCTCTGGGAGAAGCCTTCCCAGAAGCCCTAGGAGGGGTTGACTTGTGTGATCGCCTTTTTCCCTCATGTTCCAATCCTTCACAGTCCCAAGCAAATCACAGAACATTATCTCCTTGGCCCCCAAAGTGAAGTGATCCTAAACTAGGGACTGGCAAAACTTTTCTGCAAAAAGCCAGATAGCAAATATTTTGAAATTTGTGAACAATAAGGACTCTGTTGCAAGTACTCAAGTGCTGTTGTAATGTGAAAACAGCCACAGTCACATAAAACAAGGGATGTGTCTATATACCACTGAAGTTTGAACTTTGTGTAATTTTGATGTCATGAAATATCATTATTTTGATTTTTTTTCCTAAGCATTAAAAAAAATGTAAAAATCAGCCAGGCACAATGGCTCCCACTTGTAATTCTAGCACTCTGGGAGGCTGAGGAGGGAGAATCACTTGAGCTCAGGAGTTCAAGACCAGCTTGAGCAAGAGTGACACACCATCTCTACAAAAAATAGGAAAATTAGCCATGTGTGGTAGTGTACATCTGTAGTCCCAACTACTTGGGAGGCTGATGCAGGAGGATCACCTGAGCCCAGGAATTGGAGGTTGTAGTGAGCTATGATGATGCCACTGCACCCTAACCAGGGCAGTAGAGTGAGACCTTGTCTCAAAACAAATAAATAAATAAATATCCTTCTTGGCTTGACTGGAGGCAGGTAATAAAATGCGGACTGGTTTTCTTGACCTCCGAGTTAGATTAAAAGATCATTTTCCATGGGTAGAGGGAGGGCAGGGTAGCTCCCCAGCAAGTCTTTCTTAGCTATTTACAGTGAAACCTTGGTCAAACTAAAGTTCTGATGCTTTTGTAAGCTTCAGTTTGTTCATCTGCAAAATGGAGATGTTCTCTACCTTAATGAGAATCATTACAATTATCTCAGTGCTTAGCAAATAGTAGGAACTCAAGAAGTGGTTCTTCCTTTTGCAATCAAGGTTTAGCCTGAGGTGAGCTGTCAACATGTGAAAGACAGAGGCAGCTTTTTCTCAACTATGTGAGAGCGAAATCAGTGCCACCAAGGCAACTTGCTAGGACTCAGGATATAGTTTCTATGATAACTGAGAGACTAAGTGAGGATGTCCTCCCTCACAAGATTATTTGGCTTTGGAAAATGCTGGCATCACAGCGCTCTAGTAAGCCAGATTCCAGTCAGAAATGACAGCTTGTGACTTCCCAGGAGCAGAAGCCTGCAGGGCCCACAAGATGCCACCCGAAGAGCAGCCCCCGGAAGAGGATGCCTCTGTCGAGAGCCCGGGTTCAAGGGTATGGGCGGCTGCACTGATGACCAATTGGCCTTGGGTCACAAACGGTAATGACACCCTATAAATGACCATTTTCTATGGGTGGAGAAAAACAGGGTGCTCCCTCAGTGAGTCATCTCCCCTCTGGTCCGAGGGACCTAGGTTGTCTTTGCAGCCACCGCAGGTCTTCTGCCCGGGGTGGTTGTTAGCCAGGGTAGGCGCTCCCTCGGAGTCACTATATTCTCTTGTTGCAAAGTAGAGTGAGCGGCGGATTCTCTAAAGGCATGGAGACGTGCTCAGAGCAGAACGGATTTCGTGACCCTGTCTTCCCTTTGCAGTGTTATCTGTTCATTCCTGGAACAAGTCAAAATACAGTGGTCCTCTTGGCAATGGGGAAATTGTGATTTTTCTTTTCCTTCTCCAAGAACAAACATGTTGTGTTACTTAGAAAAATATACAGACGGAGTGGACAGGGCAGTGGAGGGGAGAACAGCATCTACTGCTCCTGCAGAGCAGAACAAAAGGGACTTCAGATCAGCTGATTGAACGTGAGGTCACCTGGCTGAGTGGGCAGGTGCCTGCTAAGCCCCTGGAGCTTGACTTTGACTCTGAAATCTGGATTTGGGAAAGTTCACTTTTTTTTTGGAGACAGAGTCTCATTATGTTGCCCTCGGTAGAGTGCTCTGGCATCACAGCTCACAGCAACCTCAAACTCTTGGGCTTAAGCAATTCTCTTGCCTCAGCCTCCCAAGTAGCTGGGACTATAGGCACCTGCCACAACGCCTGGCTATTTTTTTGTTGCAGTTGTTGTTATTTAGCTGGCCCGGGCCAGGTTTGAACCCTTGGTGCATGTGGCCGGCGCCATAACCACTGTGCTTCGGGCGCAGAGCCAGGGAAAGTTCACTTTTTATGATATTTCTATATCCTAAACTTATTTCCCTATTTTCTTTTTCTTTCTTCCTTATTTTCATGTAAGTTTTTAAAAAGCTTTCTATTGGCAAGGCTTAGTGGCTCATGCCTGTAATCCTAGCCCTTCTGGATCCCTAGAACTCAACAGTTTGAGACCCACCTGAGCAAGGGCAAAACCCCCTTTGCCAAAAAATAGCCAGGTGTTATAGTGGGCACCTATAAGCGCAGCTGCTTGGGTGGCTGAGGCAAGAGAATTGCTTAAGCCCAAGCAAGGTTGCTGTGAACTGTCATGCCACAGCACTCTACCATAGAGTGACAAAGTGACTCTGTCTTCCCACCCCCCCACCCCCCAAAAAAAATCCAACCTGGAGAGGTATGTGTTTTATTGAGAGAAGCTGCTTTCACATTTCACTTTATAAGTGGTCCCATCACTGACGCCCAGTTGGGGTAACCAGGCTCTTCCACCCAAACCAGGGAGGCTCCCAGCTCAACCTGGGAGCTTCATTGGACACCACCTACCTGTCTCTCCATAACGCGGCTTTTATTTCTTAGAGCAACAGCATCTCCTCTGTCCCAACAGGTCTGGGGCCTTGGAGCATGGACCACAGACATGCCAGTGAGATAAGGCAAACCTCAAGGCTCAGGACGTGGGAGATGAGTTCCAAAGGAGACTCCTGCACAGCCTCAACACTGTCTGTTCAGAAACAGGTCAGCTAATTTGAGTGAACCAAGGACTTGGCTCCCAGATAGGGCAGTGCTGAAGCAGGTCTGGATTCAACTCATGCCCTCCAAGACTTTACTTTGGGACCTCGTGGTGGGGAGATCAAGGAAGGACCCTTGTTTATATGCTCACAGGCACTTGTTGCAAAGGAAAAGGTAACAGTTTTCAACACTGGCAGAAGAATGTTAAACAATGTTTATCTGATCACTACTGTGATCCCTCAGGCCAAGAGGAAGGGTCTGTCTTGAGAAGGGATCTGAGATGTCCCGTCCTCTGCAGGACAAAGGGCTCTGGGATTCCTGGGCCCCAGGTAGGATGCAGGCAGCAGGAATCCAAGTGAGAGACCCTCGCAGGATTAGAAACGCCAGTCACCACCCCCCCCTCCAAGAGGTTTTCCAGGAAAAAAGGAGAAATTTTCATTTACACATTTACACTAAAGAATTTTCACTTATACTAAAGAACCGACACAAATCTTTGAAAGGTAGTACCATTTTATTTAGTGTTGTAGGAATTTCAGGTTACTTCTTAAAAACAAAAGCCAAAGAAATTCAAAATTCCCAAAGTAACAAAGCAGGAAATAATAATTCTGTAATCCAGAAATGCTGGGTGATCCTTCAGTTGGCAGGAGGGGAAATCAGTCTAGCAGCTCACACAGTAATACAGAGAAGCCACAGTGTGGAGGCTGGTGTGGACGCCAGGAGTCAGGTTCTCATCGGAGGCAATTAACCTCTCAGCCCTGAAAGAATATTAGTCATTCTAAAAAAATAAAGAAGGTTAATTAGGAGAAAGGACCCAGGGAGGGAAGATGGTGCCTCAGTTACCATTAAAGTGCCTCTTTACAGTATGTGGCTAAGTGTCACCAGCCTCCCATCCCCCTCGCTGCTTTCCAAGGCCCCACCCTTAGCAAAGCTGGAAAGCACACACCTGTGCCTCACTGGTGCAGGCCCGGCACACACCCCCTTGCCATTTAGGGTCCACAGCCCTTCAGCACGGCAAAGGGCGGACTTACTTCCTCCTCCATTTGGCTGCCTTGATGAAGTTACCACACTGGAGTAAAAGAGGACGGGAGGACCCCAGCCACTGTCCAAGAAGGAGAAAAGACGAAGCAATCGGGCAGATGGTTGGTGTTTTTCCAGGAAGCTGAAGGTCCCTGGTATTTAATCTGATACTTGTCTCATGTCCTAACTGCTCTTCCTGGAGGCAGCCAGGGAAGGCCAAGGAAGAAACTGCTCCGACTTTTCCAGAGCACAGCTCCCTCCCGGGCCAGCAGCCAGGTGAGCCCTGCAGCTGAGGGAGGCAAATGCCAGCTCTTCTTGTGCAGCTGATGTGCACTCTGCCAGACATACACCAGCGGTACAGCTGTGTGCCAACCCACCAACGTCTGCTACAGGCTCAGAGCAACCTAAAGCTTCTAGATAACCACCCCACAAAGTTGAGGACTGAAGGACAACAGGGGTTACCTGAACAACCTCCAGGTGTCCACTTTGTGAGGTGCAGGAATGCTATAAACTGAATGTGCTTCCAGTGGCGGCAGAAGCCAGACATACCCTTGAAGTCAATTGTCCTTCATTCTCCAGAGTTCCCAAGTGGTATTTCAGAGCACAGGAATTCACTCCTCCACCCAGAGTCGCTCTCACACACTGACTGGGTTTCATACCCGAGGCAAACCTTCCTTATGAATGCTACAGATATCCCCCATTAGATCTCCAAAGACAGAGACACTATTCAAAGCACACCTGCCCCTAGCACACTTGGGTTATCACAGTACAATGCATTTATATCAAGTACAAAACAATGCAGAACAAATACACACATGTACATTTTCAGAATCAAGTGAATATAGTTTTCTTTATAAGTCTGTAAATAAATTTCATAGTACTACAAAAATACAAGTCATCTGAGAAGCTTACAGTGGTCCCCAGTATTGTAAGAGAGAATTAAATAAAATAAAATAATTGTAGATAATTAAAAGCTAATTAGATAAATCAAGTTACAGTATCATCCTTCAGATTAAAGTGCTCCAATATAACCAATGCTGCAGCAAACAAAATCCTGGAAAGGGATTCTGCTGCCAAATAATCTTGCTTCTTAACCTAACAAAAACATACAGAGAAGAAAGTCCCAATTTAATAATCGCTCTCCCCTCACTCCCTGCCCCCACCACGGGCCTGTGATTTTCTTCCTTAGGAGAGATAACAAGATTTGATAAGATACTATCACAACCAGGAGAAAAAATAAGCAATTCAGAAATATCCTAATTCCAACATTAGGTGACTAACAATGAATTTACCTGAAAAATCTGAACTGGTCCTTTTAGTTAAGAAAGGGTCAAGTATCCTAATTTAAAAAGTTTGTGTCTATTACTCTGGTTTTAAAAATACAATAATGCAAAAAATAAGCATCATCTTGTTGCTCTTCACGATTTTGTAACAAGGAGGTAAAATGTCTGTGACTGTGTTCATGAAGGGAATGCTGCGGCACTTCTGTTTTCTACCAGCTTTTAAATTTTATTAACTGTGTTAAAACCCTCACTACAGCTTCCCCAGTATCCCTAGCACCCCAGAAGTAACTTGAGTGTCCTTTTTGGGCAGGGCCAGGAAGTATTCAAAGGACAGACATATGAACATAGTTCAAGCCCTTCGTGGTCCAAGACTGGCTGCCTGTGCCCTTCACAATGAAGGGGCTTCTTCCTCTTGAGGAGCTGGTGACCTGTCTCTCCCCAACAAGTGCTGCCAAGGAATCCAGGGAGCCAAGCGAAGGCACAGGGGGAAAAGGCCAAGGGAATCCTACTGACATCATTCCATACCTGAGGAGAGTGAGTGCTGGGATCAGCCAGTCGCCGTCAAGGCCATCTCTTAACCCCTGTACTCTACTTTCCACCTCTCCTGCAGAATGACCTTATGGATCTAAAGAGCACATTTAAGGCTGCAAAGTAGAAACTGACGTTTAGAAAGACAGCTTGTTCAAAATCTGAAAGGCACAATAGAGAGGCTTTCCCTAAATGCCTCTGTTCCCGTCAAAAAAACAAGACCCAAATTTGAGAAGCTGGGTAGGTTTACATGGTATCGAAGTTTAGCAGCTGTAGCCAAAAGCTATACCTGAGCTACTCAAAAGCCAAGAAAATATGTGTAACACAGCACCACCTGCATGGCCCTTTTCTCATTTTACCCTAAGCTTTAACAACTAGAGGGTACATATTGGAAAAAAATCTCAATAAGAAAGAAAAAAACCCTGTGTTCAAATAAGTTAATAGCTCCTATGCCGTCTGAATCTCCAGCTCAGGAGCAGCTCTGATGACCACATCTTTGGTAGGCATAAGATATTTACCACCCAGTAAAAGGCACAGTGGCATTTAAACATAAAGCCATGGGAACGTACAGTAAAAGATATATTGGAATTGACTCTGGCCAGATAATTAGCAACGGAGATGGTGACTTGGAGCCTGTTGGCTGCAGTCGAGCGCTGCGGTCGAGCAAACCATTCTTGATCTCAAAGGCAGGTGAAAACAAACTCACAAAAATGTCTCTGTTTTATTATAGCAGTTACATCTTTCCTGCTTTCTTGCCGACCTGACCCGGAATGCGGAGGATGTTGGGGGTTTCCTCCATGACTCTGACCAGCAGGTTGTCAATGTAGTCTTCCAGCTCACGGACCTGAAATTCCTTCTTACTTATTGTTTCCTTCTGTTTGAGGACCAACTGGATCAGCTCATCGTGGGTCAGCTGTGCGTAAGCAAAGGCAGGGTCCGAGGGGTTGTATTTCTTTGGAGAGAGGAGAACAGAGGGGGAAAACATAAAAATCAGCATAGAAATCTAATATCTAAAAGACACACAAAAGAAGAAAATATTATTCATAATCTGGGTCTCTTGGGAATACATTTTCAATTTAGGGTGAAAACAAGTTGTTGACTGGAGTTTTCTGGAAATGGCCAGAGAGTAAATATTAAGTTGTAAGCTTTGTAGGACACACATGGCCTTTGCGGCATGTTCCTCTTTGGCTTTTTTTGGGTTTTGTTTTATGACCATTAAAAAATGTGTGTCTTTTAGAGGCTTCCCGGGCTTAGATGCCAGAGAGGTGTAATGCACTCCAGCAGCTTGAACAAGCAACAGATCACTGCCACCCCAGTGACTGGGACAAGTTTTAAAGATGAAGTGGCATCTGAACTAGACTTCGACAATAAATCAAAATTCATTTTCCTCAAAGTAACCAACAACACTTTTTTAATTGTAAGAGAAATATTTGCTTACCATAGAAAAATCTCAAATATAGAAGGGGGAAAAAATCACCTATAATCCCAAAATCTAACATTTGGGTTTCTTTCTTGAATTTTTCCTGGATTTCTTTATGTTTTATAACATTAGCATCAGGCAGAATATGGTTTTACATCTTTTTATTACTATTTTGTGAACATTTTGTCATCATTACATTTTGGCAACAGTAACCTTTTTAAAAGACACGTAAAATTCATATATATATATATATATATATATATATATATATATATATATATACACACACATACATATACATATATATATAATTTTTTTTTTAAGACAATCTCACTCTGTCACTCAAGCTAAACTACAGCAGCAGCATCATAGCCCACAGCAACCTCAAACTCCTGGGCTGAAGTGAACCTCCTGCCTAAGCCTCCCAAGTAGCTGGGACTATAGGTGTATGCCACCACACCCAGCCAGTTTTTCTTTTTTTGTTTGGTCCTTTTTCTTTTTTTTAAGACAGAGTCTTACTCTGTTGCCCAGGCTAGAATGCCATGTCATCAGCCTCACTCACAGCAACCTCAAACTCCTGGTTTCAAGTGACTCTCCTGCCTCAGCCTCCTGAGTAGCTGGGACTACAGGTACCCACCATGACGCCCATTTCTTTTTTTTTTTTTAATTTATTGCTTTTTATTGTTAAATCATAGCTATGTACATTAGTGCAATCAAGGGGTACAATGTGCTGTTTTCATATACAATCTGAAATATTCTCATCAAACTGTTCAGCGTAGCCTTCATGGCATTTTCTTAGTTACTATATGTAGACATTTGTATTCTGCATTTAGTAAGTTTCGCCTGTACCCATTCTAAGATGCACCACAGATGTGGCCCCACCCATTACCCTCCCTTCACCCTAACCTCCCCCCTCCCTTCCTCTTCCTTGGCCCTTTCCCCATAGTCTTTTGCTATTCTTGGGCTATAGCCTTCATGTGAAAGCTATAATTTAGCTTCATAGTAGAGTACATTGGATACTTTTTCTTCCATTCCTGAGATACTTTACTAAGAAGAATATGTTCCAGCTCCATCCATGTAAAACATGAAAGAGGTAAAGTCTCCATCTTTCTTTAAGGCTGCATAGTATTCCATGGTATACATGTACCACAATTTCCTAGTCCCTTCGTGGGTGGATGGGCACTTGGGCTTCTTCCATGACTTAGCAATTATGAATTGGGCTGCAATAAACATTCTGCTAAGACGTCTTTGTTATATTGTGACTTTTGGTCTTCTGGGTATAAACCTAGTAAAGGAATTATAGGATCGAATGGCAGGTCTATTTTTAGGTCTCTAAGTATTCTCCAAACATCTTTCCAGAAGGAACGTATTAGTGGACATTCCTACCAGCAGTGTAGAAGTATGCCCTTTTCACCACATCCACGCCAACATTTCTGGTTTTGGGATTTTGTTATGTGGGCTACTCTTACTGGGGTTAGGTGATATCTCAAAGTAGTTTTGATTTGCATTTCTCTGATGATTAAGGATGAGCTTTTTTTTATGTGTTTGTAGATTTTGCGTCTGTCTTCTTTAGAGAAGTTTCTCTTCAAGTCCCTTGCTAACCCTGAGATGGGATCACTTGTTCTTTTGCTAATACGTTTGAGTTTTCTGTGGATTCTGGTTATTAGACCTTTATCGGAGGTATAACCTACAAATATTTTCTCCCATTCTGAGGGCTGTCTGCTTGCTTTACTTACTATGTTCTTGGCTGTGCAGAAGCTTTTTAGTTTGATCAGGTCCCAGTAGTGTATTTT
>CAUYPK010160445.1:0-45414 GCA_963574355.1 Loris lydekkerianus | reverse complement strand
TTGCAAGTGAACTAGCGGGGACTCCCGGGGCCCCCCCCCCCCCCCCCCAATGCCTGGCTAATCTTTCTATTTTTAATAGAGAATGGAGTCTTGCTTTTGCACAGGCCGGTGTTGAACTCCTGAGCTTAAGTGATCAAGGGCTTCCCTGGCCTCCCAGAGTCCTAGGATTACAGGCATGAGCCACCACACCCAGCCCAAGATGGCGCATTGAATGTGCAGCCTCTAAAAGGGAAGAATATCATGTCTTCATACGGTGGAAGAGAGAACCCTCTCCTGAAAGGCCCTCATAACCAAAACTCCTCCCACTAAGTCCCATCTCACTACACCATTGGATTGCAAATTAAGTTTCAACATGAGTTTTGGAGGGGACAAAAACATTCACATCACAGCTTTACTTGCTTCCTTTTACACTGTGAGAACTACTTGCTGGAAATAAGCAGCTATGTGCTGGCTGTCAGCTTTGGTCTTCAGAGGTGGGCAGTGAATGGAGTGTAGGATTGGGTGGATCTAATACCCTGGTAGCAAAGGGCACAGCAAGCTCTGGCCCTCTAGTTCTTTGCTGTGCCCGCCCTGAACCCTTATCTAGTAGCAGCTCAAATTCATCTCTGGGTGAACTGAGGAGGAGCTGTTGAGAGTAGACCTAGGGAGACTGAGCTTCATAAATCAATTCATTCCCTGTTCGCATGCTAAGCACTTAAGACTTCTCTGAACTAGACAGTCTGTGACACTTAGAATCCTGTCCCAGGTTAGAGTAAGCCAGGGTCCTCGGATTCTTCTGAAATTGCTTGCCCTTGATGGGAGAGGATGCCTTCTGCTCCATGATGACCCTGAACTCTGCCTGATTCTATTCTGTATCTCAGAGTAGAATAATAACAGCAGAACAGTTAGGGTTCTGTGAAACTAGAACTAAGGAATTTCTAGGGATAAAGAAACCCCAGTGTCATATGCCTCCATAGCATCTGGTGATATGTGAATCCCCAAGGACTCAGTACCCATAACATTTGACGGTTTCTTCATTTTAGGATCTTTGGCCCTGTAAATTTGTATGGAAATAATTATTAATAATAGGAAGAGAAAGCATGCATATTCTGCTGATCCTCTACACATGTCCTGGGATTGTTTGACTGGTGATCATCAGTATTCCAGCTAGTAGCAAACTAGATAAGAGAGAAAGAGTAAGGGACAGGGTGAGGTCAGAAAGTCTAGTGTAGATTCAGAATTGTAGTGCTTAAAAAATAATTGGTGTAGATTTAAAAATCTTTTCAGGGATGCATATCCTTAACTCATAATGGGAGAAAGACTGATAATTACTTTTTTTTATGATAATTACTTTTCAATATTTTCATTGAGAACTCTGTAATTTTTGTTTGTTTGCTTTGCTTTTTATTTTTGAGACAGAGTCTTACTATGTCACCCTCAGTAGAGTGCCATGGTGTCACAGCTCACAGCAACCACAAACTCTTGGGCTTAAGTGATTCTCTTGCCTCTGCCTCCCAAATAGTAGGGACCAAATATAGGCACCCACCACAACGCTATTTTTTTTTTTTTTTTGGTTGCATTTATCGTTGTTGTTTAGCTGGTCCGGGCCAGATCCGAAGCCGCCAGCCTTGGTGTATATGGCTGTCGCTGTAACTGCTACAGGCACTGAGGCTCCATATTTGTTGAAAGCTAAACATTTTGTTTTAGAATTATAAAAGTAGTGCATGGTTATTATAGGAATTATAGAAAAATATGAAGAAAAGTAAACTATACATTATGGGCATTTCACCATATTTCCATCAAGTATATATTTTAGTTCCTACTAAATACTGTTTTATCACATTCTGTTATTCATTTAAAATGTATCATGAGCATTCTCTAATGTACTAAGTATTGTCTAAAGGCATGATTTTAATAAATTAATTTAACTGATCCCCTTTTGCTGGATATTTACTTTGGTTTCTTCCAAATTTTCAGTATGATTATTATTCATTCTGTGATAAACTTATACCCGAATAGTCGATCTCTGTTTATTTTCTTAGAATCCTACAAATAAATTCACAGCAATAGATATAAAAAAGAATAATTTCTAAGCTCCTGGAATACACTGTCCAGTTTCCATAAATGTTGTCCCAATTTATAATTCCACCATTAGAGATTAAGAATGGCCAGGCATGGTGGCTAATGCCTGTAATCCTAGCAGAAGGATGGTTTGAGGTCAGGCGTTTGAGACCAGCCTCAATAAGAGCAAGATCCCCGTCTCTACGAAAGATAAAACAAATTAGCTGGGCCTGAAGGTGTATGCATGTAGTCCCAGCTACTTGGGAGACTGAGGCGGAGTTCACTTGAGCTGTGAGCTATGATGGTGCCACGACACTGTAGCCCCCAAAAGGGGGACGCTTGATTTCATCCTCTCTAAAACTGGTTACCATCCTAATGCATTTTTTAAAATTCACTGCCTACAGACTTTTGGATAGTATTCTGTCAGAAATATTGGATGATTTATTCTTTTAGGAAAAAAACCCTTAAGATGGTGGGTAATGGTTATACAATCCATAGGGATTGTTTTTCTAAAGGCATCCTTTACTGTTAAGATAACTCTAGACCAAAGTAATAAAGCTCAGTGTGTGAAAATTCAGCTGTATTCTGGACAGCAGACAAACACACATCATGCGGAGGTCAGCACTTTGCTCATTTTTAATGGGAAAGAGAAGAGACTGAGACGAGACTAAAGGCTGTTTTCCATTTACATCCTATCTGGCTGAGCCCTAATGGCCGCCCTTAGGCTGCCAAACATCCTATCCCAGGTCCCAGCAGCAGCTTCCTTCCTCTGCCTGGGAAGACAAGCCCTCTGCTTATATCAATGTCTACGTTACCTGGGCTTTCAGTGCAGGATGGCAGGTTTGTGTGTGCTCTGTCGTGTGCTGGAGTGTCACTGCTCTGCTCCTGTTTCCAGTGGCTTTCCAACGCCTTGTACATCAACTTAAAGAGGATACCACACACTCCTGATGATCTTTTTTCCCCCTCTCCTAACCATAGATTGGTGGTTCTCAATCCCACCTGTGCATTAAACCACTTAAACAAATTTTTTTTAGGGCTGGGCTTTTAAACATATAAATTCCCTGGCTCCTTTCCAGACCAATTAAATCTGAATCTCTGGCATGAAGCCTAAGCATAAGGATTTTTCTTCAAGTTCCCTGGCAGCCTTGTAGCCACTTGAAGGAAGGAAATACATTGCCAGAACTTTTAATTTTTCAAGAGAAGTTGGAAATTTTGATTTTATTTGATTTTCCTAATTTTTTAAATAGTCCTTAGGCCAAACAATATACATCACAGACCTTTTAGCCTACTGGCTGCCTGTTCATAATTTCTGCTTTGGAGCAACTTTTAAAATAAATTCTAAGTAAAAATATAGTGATACTGAGTACTATGTTTAAAGTTTTTTATAGCTTCTGAGAATTCATCGTCACAAGCCTAAGAATCTATGTGTTAATCTACCCTCCACCTGCAGCTCAGCAAGGCTGAGTAACTTGTCCAAGGTTACAGTATACGTGTAGTCCCAGCTAGGGACAGTAGGTTGGAGGTGGGATTCAGATCCCAAGTATGTCTGTCTTTAATGTGTTTCTCATTATTTCTTATAATGTAACCAGCCTGTCAAAGCTACAGTGTTATGCCCAGATCTTGAAATCCCCCACAAAGACCACTAAGGAGCCGAGTCCGATGCAAAAGTAAAAGAGCCATTTTATTGCAAGTTCGAGCTTGGGCCCCTGGGGTCTCAGTTACAACGGATCCAAGCCAGGAGCCCTGAGCTCTGGAGCAGGGGGTTTTTATGGTCCCATGCAGTGGGTGGGCATGCACAGCTTGAAACAAAGGGGGCGCTTCTGGATTGGTTAGGTGGGGGGGAGTCCCTGATTGGTGGGCAGTTGTCTCATGATTTCTGGGAATTGCCTGGGCTTGCCTGGAAGGTGAAACTTACTGAGTGAAATGGCAGGGGGTAGGTGGGAGCGAAACTTAACTCCTAAGATGGCGCTGGTCTGGTTCTTTCAACAGCTGCTGGCTTGGCACCCGTAGCACAGTGGTTACAGCACCAACCATATACACCAAGGCTGGTGGGTTTGAACCTCGCCCGGGCCAGCTAAACAACGACAACTGCAACTAAAAATAGCCGGGCTTTGTGGCAGGCACCTGTAGTCCCAGCTACTTGGGAGGCTGAGGCAAGAGAATCACTTAAGCCCAAGCGTTTGAGGTTGCTGTGAACTGCGACACCATGGCACTCTACCAAGGGTGACATAATGAGACTCTGTCTCGGAAGGAAAAAAAAAAAAGCTATAGCTACTGTTTTGTCAGTTCACTCAGGATATTGAAGCTGACTAGAATGTTTTCTGTTATATGATACTTTTTTTTTTTTCTTTTTTAAGACAGAGTCTCAAAAAAGTCATAGTTCACAGCAACCTCAAACTCTTGGGTTCCAAGCATTCCTCTTGCCTCAGCTTCTGAAGTAGCTGGGTCTACAGTACCAGCCACAATGCCTGGCTAGTTTTTCTATTTTTACTAGAGATGGAGTCTTGCTCTTTCTCAGACTGGTCTCAAACTCCTAAGCTCAAACAATTGGCCTGTTTCTGCTTGCCAGAGTGCGGAGATTACAGGTGTGAGCCACTGTGCCTGGCCAAGACATGGTACCTTGAAGAGCATAAAATATAAAAATATAATATAAAAATTATAATGATATAATTTACGTTAATATAAAAATTGCATTTCTCTATAAAATATGGGCCTGCTTTCCAGTAAACATTTATGTGAGTACTGTGATATGAATACAGCCATGAGTTAAGACTTCTTTAAAGACCAGAAAACCCCAGAGGGGACATCTCATTCAGTGATTGTGAGACTCCAACAAGCAAAGTCTTCCCCTTCCTTCATATCCTTGTCCCTCCTGTCATCCAGCCTCCTTTCCCTTCCTCACCTTCCTCTTTTTTTCCCCTGCACATATATTCCCATCCAACACCGAAGTGCAGGCATGTGGACAGATATTACCACACAGGAGAAGGCAGGGTAGAGCTCGGGGAAATGTCTTCACTTGGATTTGAGAATCCTGCTTTTACCTCTTGGTCTGTACCTCTCAAAACTTACTACTCTTCTCTATGTCCAAAGCTGCTTTCCATTGATTTCTCCCCTCTCCCACCCACTCTTCCAAAACAGAGCCTCATTCATGACTTTAATTACTTGGAAATTTTCTGATTATAGAAAGGAATCTCTCTTAGATGCATATGGTGCCCAGCCTTCTGCTAAGGGCAGTAAACCCCATTCTGCATACCAGGGAAACAAGTACTCCACAAATAGGGGAACACAAAGAGGCATTTTTGAGCATAATGTGATGCCATAGTCTTAGGTAAAAATACAAACGAACCATAGACTTGATAGGAGAAACAAGGCCTTCTTTTAACTTGCTCAGATCATTCCCTGGACCTGTGCACCCTAAATTGAGTTGTATTGTTTTCTTTTGTTTTTAAAGCTCTAACATTTAAATATTTTAAGTCTCCTCTGGAAGATTTAAGAGGAGGGGCCTATTGGACTTGGCTCCTGTGGTCTCTTTTTAAAATATGAATCTGTTCTCCAGCCGTCCCTCTCTTTCCAGTAACACGGGGAATGCTTTGGGAGAGGAAAGGGGCATCTGGAGACAGCGTGGAAGAAGGTGGTGAGGGATGAAGGGCTGCATGCCTGCACGGGATGCATTAGTTGGTATCAGTAACCCCCCACAAAGTAACATAGAGAATTACTGCCTGCTCTGAAAATCTCCTCCCTGCTCAGAAAGAATTCGGAAATTAGATTGGAAAACTAGAAACAGGCCACAGGAGCATTTGGATAAAAATAGACTTGGAAGAGAGATATAGATGAAGATAGATAACTTTGTTTATTGTTTAAGAAAGAGAAATGTTAGAAAATTCAAATAATTTTAGGATCCCTTCCCCAGCGTTAAATTCTGTTTATTGGGAAAGGTATCGCAGTTAGTTTAGTGAATTAATTCGTTCTTTTAATGGAACTAAAATGTGCAGTGCCCGGGAGAAGATACTATATCTAGACCTTTGTCCTTGTTTGGGGTAATGGTTCCAGAACCTACTGAGCCAAATTTTGTTTGCCCCCGTTTTAGCATTTCATTCTGCCAGAGCCCCCCACAGGAGGGTTGCAGAGGAATTCCCTTCCCTTGTTGTTCTTGTTGCTCACTGTCCTTTAGAAATCTTTTGGAAATAAGCAACTTGGAGTTCATTGTTTCCTTTTTGGTTAGGACCATCTGCTCCGGATGGAAGGGCCCTTGTGCTCTGTCTCTGGAGAGTCACAGAGGCCTGCCTGAGAAAGGGGCCCTGCCTAGCAAACAGCAGGATCCCCTGCTAGCTAAGGGGCAGACATTTATTAAATATGATATACACAGGGTTCTTTGAACATTAGGCTTGGGAGGAAACAGCTCTTTCTCTTTAGCAACCTGAAAAGATTACCAAACCAAGGTTTAATATTAGTAACTATCAGTGGTACTTTATATTAATATATCTTTATCTCTAACAGCAGTTTTACAAGGATAGTTTTGGGGTCTCATTTTGGGGAGGATGAAACTGAAGGTCAGAAATCGCAGGTGAATTGCCCAGTCACATACCTATTAATAATTAGTGAAGGAACAAGAATATGAATCAAATTTTGTCTAGCTTCAAAATTTATTCTCTGTTCTACACAGAGACAAGGAAGACTATAGTGCCTGTGTTAGAATGGTAAGAGGTGGCGTTAGGAAGCTCCCCGAGGGCCTCAGACCACTTGAGCCCCATAGAGCTCTGGTGACTTATTTCATCTCTCCAAGCATGTAAAGTGGAGATAGCACTCCCAAATCACTGTGGTTATTATAAGGTGCAGATGACATGACATGTTAATGTCCCTGACAGTTGTAGGTATAATAAAATTTAATTTCCTTCTGCCTGAGAGCTAGTGTTTTTTCTCGATTACAGGTACACTAAGGGCTGGTTTGAAATAATAAATCCAATCTTCCATCATTAGGCATGTACTTTGCAATGGACACTGACTGCTTTTCTATTAGGATCAAAAGATTTACTTCCCCTGTGGGAGTCTTTCTTTCCCAGCAGAAGATACAACCCCAGAGTGAATTAAATGTGATTGTTTTTCTATTATTAAAGCAATACCTACCAACTCCTGAATTTTATCTTTTCAGTGGAAATAGATATTGTATCTTTAGGGTTGAAAGGAATCTGATTCAGTCTTTGGAAGGCAATGCTTTGGAAATGAGAAGTTTTTTCCATAATCTTCCATTTGTTAGGTCAAGATTCACTCACGCATGACTGGTGGAAAAGCAACTGGTCAACTTCAAAGGTGCCAATGTACTCTTTTGTTTTGATTATAAGAACATATGCCTAGGTCAAAACTCAATTCCCAGGATTAGTCCTTTCAAAACAGGGAGAAACAGTACTAGAAAAGTATACTCTCTGACTGTAAACCCCAACTTGGAAAATATGATAGTTCAGTCTACCACGTGGATCAGTCTGTGAGAGGTGTCATTCATAGGGCTGCCGGGTAACATACAGGACTAGTATTGACTGGGACTTAGTTAGAGTAAAAAAATTACTCATTGTTTATCTAAAATTCGAATTTACCTGGGCATCCTGTATTCCCTTGTTTTTATTGGCTGCATCTGGCAACCCTCACCATTTAGTGGGCATTTTCTGTGCTATCCAGGAAGTAGGAGAGGTGACATGCTGAGGGGTCTCCCAGATACTGGGCTGTGAGCACAACTTCTAGAATCCAATAGCCTGGGCTCAGACTTGGCTCTACCACTTACTAGCAGTGTGGATTTGAGAAGGTTGATGGTTTTTACTAAACTTCCATTTCCTTGCCTCTGAAATCTTCATAGGGAGAGCACATACTTCATGGGATTATGATGAGGACTTCCTGTGTTCAGCAAATATTTTCCAAGCACTTAGTATGAGTCAGTACTGTTCTATGTTTTGGTGGACACAGTCTTTGCCATCCTAGGAAGTGGCGATTGATTTAGTAAGAAAAAAACAATTGGAAGGTGGTGATACATGCCAATAAGATGGAACATGGCAGGGTGGAGGCTGTGGGTGAAGATGTCTCTAAAGGTTTAGTTTTCTGAGGAGGGGACAGTTGGCAGAGACACACATGTCATGGGGGAGCAAGCACGTGGCTGTCTGGGAGAGGTACATTCCAGCACTCAGGCCCTGTCTGGAGGCTACTGCACTTAGATGTGATGAGTACAGAGAGGGGGGCCACTGACCAGACAGGTCACTGTGGAAGGTGGGGAGAGCACGTAGGGCTTGTAGGCCTTGGAGTTTTATCCTGAGGGAGATGAAAACCACTGGAGTTTTGGACAATGAATAGTGTTACCGGGTGCTGGTTTGGGGAGGACCACTTCTGCAGCTAGGGGAGAAATAAAGGTGCAAGGCCTGGAGGAAATGAGGAAGCAAAGAGATCACTTTTAGAGGCTATTTTAAGAGAGGACAGTGGCTTAGACTAGGGAGCTGAAAAGTGGAGGGGGTAGAGAATGGTTGAAATTCCTAGGGTGGAAGTGTTGATAAAGAGATCTAGAGATTTCTCATGGCATGGATATACAGAGCCCTTGTTTTTATAGCTTCTGTTCAACACGCTCATATAGCTAACTATTACTGCAGGTCAAAGACAGAAGGTTCCTAGCAACCCAGAGGGCCCCTGGGCCCCTTCCTGCTACTGCTCATACCACCAAGGTTAGTAAATCTCCAGATTTTAGAACCAGAGATGAGGTTTGCCTGCTTATTAACGTCACATAAATGGAACTTATCGGAGTCTACTCCTTTGGTTCTGGTTTACTTTGCTCACTATGAGGATTGTGAGATTTAAATCTGCTGTTCTCATTGCTGAATCGTGATCCATTGTGTGACCAAGTTTATTTATCTACTCTGTTAGTAATGAGCATTTGAGTGGTTACTTGCTTTTAGCTAATAGCATCACTATTATTTTGGTTTATATCTTTGGCAAATACTCGTGTGTGTGTGTGTGTGTGTGTGTGTACGCACGCGCTTTTCTTTGGAGAATATACTTAAGCGTGGGGAATTTCTGGGTCACAGCAATGAATCTGTTCAGATTCAGTAGACACTGCTAGACAAATTTCCAAATAGTTGTACCAATTGATACTCCAACCAGCAACATGTGAGAGTGTGGTTGCACCCTGCCCTTGCCTGCACTTGATATTGTCTCTCACCTTGTCCTTTACCCTTTAAAGGTAGTTAACCATTGCTGCCTTCACTTCTGCGAGTTAAGCTTCGTGCTTTAAGCAGAGTTTATTTTTCTTCAGCATCAATAAGGGACATAAAACCTTCCAGATTTTCTCTCTCCCTTCAAATATGAAGACTTGTTTGGCTTTTGAAACTTAGCTTAACAAACATTTAGGCAGAGCCAGGCATTTTTGGAGCTTGTAGAGCTGGCTAGCTCATCATCTATCACCTGGAGACATACACCATAAATTTCTGGAGCAGATGGACAAATGCTGCTGAACTAATGATCAGAGGTGAAGAGTCTCACACAAGGATGGAGGTTTCCTCCAACCTCTTGGTGTAGTAGCTAGCCTTAGATTACATACTAACTTTCTTCTTGTTAAGAAAATTGTTCTTCTGATGCACTCTTTCCACATACATAGCCTTATGTAGCCATTCTTCTTGGTGAACTATTGAGTTAAGGAAGACACATTTGACTTTGAAATGTAGTTCAATTTCAGGTGCAAAGAATTTCCAGATACTTATTTATAGTCACTAGATGGGTTTAAACAGTCAATAAAGGTTTAGTCTAGGATGCCTGTCATCTGACAAATCATTTTTTACCTGTGTAGAGAGTGTGTTTCAGCCTATCTACAGACATGACGCTGTGTGCTCTAGCAGATTTTTTTTAGAAATACCAATATTGCTCCTTTCCAGAAATTTGGAACTATCCGGGCAGATTTGATTGAACAGATGAGATTCAAACAGAGACTGAAAGTGATCCAGACATTGGAGGATACTACGAAACGCAATGTGGTGAGTCCTTTGAGAAACGGCAGGCGGAGTCTGTCTCCCTCCTTCCTCACACACCTGCCTGCTCCTACATTCCTTCTGGACAGGACCCCAATGCTTTAAAAGAGGAAAATTAGGGGCTTTCCCAATGTGACAGTTTTTGAGTTTGTAAAATTCATTGTGCTTATTATTTTTATAGGTACGAACCATTGTGACAGAAACTTCCTTTACTATTGATGAGCTGGAAGAACTTTATGCTCTTTTCAAGGTGAGTTTCAAAGTAAATTGCTCATTCAAAGGAGTAAAAGCGTTCACTGGAACAATTCAGTTCTTGATTTTTCCGTGGAATTATTATGGGATAGCATGAATCTTCACATGCATAAATAGAAAGGTAGATCTGAGAGTCCAAAACTGGAGTACTTAATATGAAAAATAAACATAATCTTATAACTAGCTTAAGTTCTTGTTTTTGCTCCTGCAGGCTCCAGCTAACATTTTTTAGCAAGTTTCCTTGGACCTAAGGAAATAAGTTGTTGCTTCATAATATTCACTAAAACAATGGCTAAAATTCTTGTACTTTGTGATTTCCCATATTAAGCCATAAAACACCCTTACAAAGAGATCCTGTGTTTGTAGCTAGAATGTAACTTAGACATGTCTAAGGCAGTCATTTTCAACCGGCGTGCTGCAGCACCCTGGTGTGCCGTGAGAGGATCTTAGGTGTGCTGCAAACACTTTTAAAGATGATTAATTATTTCCAAAAGAAGTTCAAAGCACTGTATATTCTTCTTTTTGTTTTTATCAACATAATTTAAGCGTGCCACAGAAGTGAGGTAAAAAAGTTTGAAAACCACTGGTGTAAGGAAGAGCATAATTGATTAAATTTCTGTGATTTCCATTTTATAATTCATCCCCTACCAATCTTGACTTTGAATAAGAAAGTATTACATTATTAAAAGAGGAATGTATAGTATTTTTCTTCTAGAAAATGTTTTTTGTGAGAACTATCGCTATCAACATCATGGGTTAAAATGTGGCAATTGACAGGAAAAAAAAATGTTGAGATGATGCCTTTTATGCAAGTGCCAATTTTATCACCATCTCTAAGGACAGTCAGAACTAAATTTGGCTGTTCTGAGTACTGCAAAGATAGAACAGAAGAAAACATAAAGGAACAAACATATATAAGAGCTGAACACTAACTGTTCCAGTCAGAATGTGGTTGTAATGAGCATAGCTGTGTGGTGTTGTTGCTCAGATTCCCACTTGCCTGTGGGGCCGTTGGCCAATTTCGTGATGCTTTCCTGGAGATGGGATACAAAGGAATCACATCTCCCAAGGAACTCACTGCATAGGCTTTGGGTTGAGGGGACAGAATATTCAAGAATGCTTCAGGTAAATGTAATGGAACATGTAGGGCAGGGCCCCTTTGCCTAGTTTCCCTTGAACTCCTTTTAAATCAGTCCTTCTGTCTCAGTGTCTGGGTCCCTCCGTCAGGGCCCAGGACGGCGCAGGTCTCTGGCCGGCTTAACTAGGTTCCGGACACGGACCGCTAAGTTACCTTGCTCGGGTCTGTTAGGTGCCTGAGGGCTGTCTACTTTAGCTGGAGAGAAAGAGTGTGTCTTAGAGAGAGTAAAGCAGTCTTAGAAAGATAGATCTTAGTCTTTAGCAGAGCTTGGTAATCTTCAGCAGAGAGATGCTGAGCTGGCGTTCTGCAGGAAGGAGAGGAGACAAGAGTCAGAGTGAGCGAGTCCGTGATAGAATGCGCATGCTCCCGACTGCCTGCTCCTCCAACCTAATATAAAGCTGATCTCCTGCCTCTGGACACCACAGGACACTGCCAGTTCACCACTGCTCTCATCTCGTGAGCTCTCATGCTTGTTAGGAGAGCTAAATTCCTGTCCATGCTCATTCCACCAAGGTGTTCCATTGAGCTATACAGGTATTTCTTATAACTCTCACTCCTCCTAGCCATAGACTATATGGGCTGCTACACCCCTCGCCCACAAATGATGGTCTATGAGGTCTCACCTCATCAGGGGAGGTGGCTTGTTTTCTGCTAGTGGTTGTGAGCCCCAGGAAAGTGCCTGCATCCATGTCGAGGCCTGGTTCAGCATCACTTGGGTGCTTGGGAGGAAACATTTTGGGTAACCATTATCAACTGATGCCACCAAGGTAAAGAGGACCCCTCCCAGGGAGGTGTCACCAACACGTCCCTGCTCACAGAGGGTTGCTGGCTGCACACATGCTAATTCAGAGAACAGATCAGTCCAGCCACTCTGACCTCAGCATTCTCCTCCTTCCTTCGGTCATCTCTCTGCCTCCGCCCAGCAGCCAGCAGGGCAGTCCCAGGCCCTGCGGAAGTTTGACACAGCCTCCTGTACCTGCCGAGCTGTGCTGCAGCCTGGTGCTGCCCTCCACTTCTCCTTCCTCTTCCTTACTCACGCGTCTCTTTTAGCTTCTTCACTTCCATTCCCGGTAAATAACTGTGATCAGAACAGGGGTCTTCTTGGCTCCCTTTCTGCTGAGAGCAGCACTGAACCAAGTGCTACATATCCACAACGAACTCCTCCCCTCTTCAGAAAATCAGAAACATTTTCAAAAGTGCTGTTCTCTGTTATGATATTCATGCATGTTTGTAGTGAAACCCTCCGTCAATACAGTAGGGAATAAAGTAAAAATAAATCCTCCTTTTCATGCTCCTCTTGCCTCCCTACCTGCCACTCAGAGCCGACTATGAAAACCTGTGTGTGGGTACGGTGCTCTCCCAGACCTTTCAAGTGCATGATTTATATTTGTGGTCTCCCTAAAAGGGGTGTGTATTGCTGCCAGAGTCAGTACGACCTAATGAATGAAGAGGCTGCCTTGTTCCTAAGGACAGAAAACAGAAAGCCTGCTGGGTCTGGATCTCTGTTCTGCTTACCTTAGTGTTTCCTGTACACATAAGTTCTCTAGAGCTATTTGCTGGTGTGTGAAATAGGATGACCACATCCTTGTGGATTTGGATACTATATGACTATAATATTTATGGTATTTTGGTGACCAGGAAAGAAGGGGGTTATAAATAATCTATGGGATATTATGGTGGAGATCAGGAAACCCCGAATGTCATCATGATTCTGTTTGACCTTGTGAGCAACTTCACGTGTGGGCTTTACCATCCTCACCTGGAAAACAAGGTGGTCTTTGGTTATCTAAATCTCAGATTGTTTTCAGTTTAGCATTCTATTAAGTCAAAGAATTCTCTTTATGGGAACTATTTTGAAAGTGTGAGTGTGTCTATAACGCACACATCCAGTAATTGAACCACACTTTTCCTGCCAGGTGTAAGCTGCAGGAACAGCTGGTGTGGGGTCCGGGGAGGCTGCTCCAGTGGGGCTATGTGTAGAACCAGAAAGGGGGGAGGGTGCTGAGGCAGAGCCCTGCCCCAAGGGGATGCATACAGATTAACCTAAAGCCTTTTCCAAACCTGAGGACTGGTCTTTTCTTCCTGGTAGTTGCTGCAAAATATGACTCCACAGTGATCACCCCAGTGATCATCCCATTCTTCCTTTTCCAGGCAGAACATCTCACCAGCTGCTACTGGGGTGGGAGCAGCAATGCACTGGACCGGCACGACCCCAGCCTGCCCTACCTCGAGCAGTACCGCATCGACTTTGATCAGTTCAAGGGCATGTTTGCTCTGCTCTTTCCCTGGGCGTGTGGAACTCACTCGGACATTCTGGCCTCCCGCTTGTTCCAGTTATTAGATGAAAATGGAGACTCTCTGATTAACTTCCGGGAGTTTGTCTCTGGGCTGAGTAAGGACATACCTTATGGCATAAACTGAGACAGCATGGTGGGATGGTGACCCAGTGTTCCCCGCTGCTGCCCTCAGGGCCACAGTCTGCACTGCTTTGAGAATTGGGTTTAGAGGGCAGCGAAGCACACATGAAGTCTTGCAAATTGCGTATAACATTTGTTCTTAGTGCATGGACACATCATTGCCTTCTCCATCGGGTAGCCCTCAACGTTATTTAAAAATTCATTATTAGAGAATTCACAAGAAAATCAAATATCAACATAAACACTGAAACTGTAGACCAGGACCACTTGATGTGAGAAAAGAAATGTTTGAGAGGTGGACTGCTTTTCTTTGACAAAAAAATTATATATAATATGTATAATTAAATACAGTGTTATTTGTAATTTCACAATATTTCATTACAATGTTTCATATTGTTTTTGATAAAGGGCTGAAAAACCACAGCAGCTCTGCAGAGTCAGTGGAAGTCTTTTCTCTCCCTTTTGTCGGGAGGAAGGACGGGGGCGTGAGCTCCACACCACCTCCCCAGCAGCAGGTGGGCGGCTGCCTGTCAGCCTGGCTGTCTACCTTGCTTACTGCCTTATATATTATTGCCCCTTTGGATTTTGTTCCATATATACCTGGACGAAAAAAGCTACATAGTAGTAGAGCTTGGCCCCCCTGGTGTGTGGTTGTGGATGTTGCAGGCCTTCTGTCAGCATGAGGCAAGAAGGAATTTTCTTTAAAATTCTAATCGTATCATTGGGCCATATACTTTAAAATGATACGCCCAAAGAAAGATAAAAGCCACAAACCCAGCATTTCCAAACACCACCCTTAATCTGTAAGAGAAATCTGTGGAAGGCACAAAGCCCTGAGGAAGCTGATGGTCTTTTTAAAGAAGGGAAGGCATGTAGGTGAAGTTAAAAATAACTGAATAAAGCACTCATCTATATGCTAAAAAGGGGAAGCTGGAGGGACTCACCTTTCTTGAGTTCAGGTCCTGTTCTATTTCTTGAGACACATACTCTATCATTTAACCAAAATAACAGCCCTTTGAAGTAATAATAATAATAATGATGTCCACCATTCATGCCCCATTTACTCCATGCCAGGTACTCCCTTATGCTGTATGTCCATTTAACTTGCCCGAGGACACATCACTAGCAATTTTGTTTGAATCCGGGTACCCGGAGGCACAATTTGGGCTGTTACTATTTTGCTTTATTACCTGTCTGCTTCCCCGTTTTCAGCTAAAGAAATGGAAGCTCAGGAAATTTGACTAACCTGCTAGAACATTAGTTATAATAATAACTAATGCTAATAATAACAAATATACATAATAATATTATATATTGAATTATATATTACATATAATTTTTTTTCAAAGGAAAGCAATCTACCTCTCAAGCATTTTTTTCCTCACATCAAGTGGTCCGGGTCTACAGTTTCAGTGTTTATGTTGGCATTTTATTTTCTCGTGAATTCTCTAATAATGAATTTTTAAATAAAACATTACCTGACAGTGTAGGTCACTACAAAAGTTTTGAGACAGTCTGGGTTATGTTCCATTATTTCACTTCCAAGAAAAACAGTCACACACACTATCCTTTCTGATTCACCTGTGCAAGTTTCAACTTGCTCAGCTTATTGGTGTTGCTGGGAGGACTTCATTTCTTTCTATCCACACAGATTTTACATTTCTTGCTGATTTTTGTGTATCTCAAAACTTTACATACCTACTGTTGAATTGAACTGAGAGGCACAGTTAGTACATGCTGGACCCGGGATTTTAAACAAGGGCTGTCCGTACCGAGAGCTTATCGTTTTCTTAACACTTGATGCTGAGAAGAAAAGGGGATTTTTTTTTTTTTTTTAGGAGAAGGAGGCAATATTAATTTTTAATTACATAGGTAATACATAAGTACATTTGCCTTTTTTTTAAAAAAAAAAAGCAAGACTAGCAATCCCTTTGACCCTATCCTAATCTTTTTTCCCTCCAAGGTAACTAATGATTACCGTATTGATGTTTATCAAAAAGAGGATTTAAAAAAATTATCTTCAAACTGGATTAAGGAGGGAGGAAAAAGAGAGAGGTTCTGAATATAGAAAGTGACAGAAATAAATATTAATATTTGGTTTACTTAAATTTAGTCAACTTCAGTAAGGGGACGACTCTTCAGAATCCTCAAGAAAGGACAAAAGAGCTTGAGGTCCAGGATGGGATAAACGTTGGGAAAGAATGCAGTTTCTGAAATGCACTTGAGTCCCTGAGCAAAGTAAACTGTGTCCTGGAGGACTGGGGGAGCTCTCAAGTGGGATTGCAGACATTGTCAGTTATGGAGGCGGGCAGATGCAGCAGAAATGGGAAAGTCTCTCTAAGTCTAAAGAAATGAAAAAATGAATTCTGAAAAGGATGTAGTAATGTTAGTGTCAGTCCTCAGAAAGATCCTTCTAGAAATTAATGGACAGCCTGTGTGGGATCAGAAATGAGGGATTATTGTCAGATGCCGTATATTAGCCGGATCTCCTTTTCCAATAGTGTTGCTAAAAGGTGGTTTCTCTAAATATATGATAGGGAGTCATGAAGCATCCAGTCATTGGATAAATAATAAGTAGAAATCTATGGAAATCAGTGATTGTGTAACTTGAACTCTGCACCCAAGGTGTGATGGTTAAAAGTCAATTTCGACTGACAGTTTGTAACTACCTTGGGCCCAGTGTATAACCTCTTTGTGTTATTTGCCTTACTTGCCAAGTAGATAAAAAAACAATTTAAATACAGTTCCTAGAAGAGTGCGTGGCTCAAAAAGTGTTGGTTTTTACGGTCACTATGATTACTATCCATCCCCCTCTGCTGGACTCAGCCAACGCCTGAGCCCTGAAGGCAGAGAATGCATACTTACCAAATGGGTGGGCTACTCAAAGGTAGGGGAGGAGCCCACACGTTAGCTGTCAAAACAAGATTTACGGGGTGCCCATAGTTCAGTGGTTAGGGCACCGGTCACATGCTTCAGGGCTGGTGGGTTTAAACCTGGCCTGGGCCTGCTAAACCAACCAACCAAACAAACAAACAAACAAAATAGCCAGGCATTGTGGGGGGTGCCTGTAGTCCCAGCTACTCAGGAGGCTGAGGCAAGAGAATTGCTTGAGCCCAAGAGTTTGAGGTTGGTACAAGCTGTGACACCACAGCACTCTACTGAGGGTGACAAAGTAAGACTGTCTCAATAAAAAAATAAAAAATTATAATAGGTAGAAATGACTAGCCAAAAAAAGCTGATTGGTATAAATCCAAAGCCCTAAATTTAAAGAAACAATTGCTAAAGAACTAGCCAAGATGTGTGTATATAGTGTCATAGTGATTTTCAGCATAGAATCTCGAGTCAGCTGAAGCTAAGTTCAAATCCTAGACCTGCCATTTACTAGTTTATGACCTAGTTCAAATCCTGGACCTGCCATTTACTAGTTTATGACCTAGTACAAATTACTTAACCTCAATAAATTCAACTTCTCTCAGCTATAAAGTGGGTATAATAATTCTGCCTGGCCCATGAGATTATTGAGATAGATATAGAGAAAGTAGTTGGCATAGGACTTACTACAGAGTGAATGATTAACAATGTCTGTCGTTTTCACAGTTAGTCTTATATAAAGTCAGTGTGCAAACATCTTGGGGTTTAGTTAACTACAGTTAACTGTGTGATCAATATGAAACTCCAGAGTGAGAGTGTAAAAGTTGAATGCACCCTTCAGGCTCTACTTATGGAAAAGTCAAGAACAGTTCTACTATTCCCTGAAGCAGCCAACTGGTTTCTGGAGCTCTGTCCAGCAGGGTAATGATTGAGAAATTAACACATAAAGTAGATGTGGGTAAGAATAGGGAAGGGTATACAAATGATATCCTATGAAAAAGTTGAAGCACTTGGAAAGGTGAAACCTCGAAAAATAAAGTTGCCCCAAAAAGATAAGCTTGAGAGAGACAAGACAACTGTCCTTGAAATCTGAAGAATTGTATGGAAGGAAGAGGCAAGACTCTATCTTGTTTGGCTTTGCAGAAAGAGGAATAGTTCTAAACTGGTTTTGACACTTTGAGATCTGATAATGAGTCTGGGTATTCTTTTCCCAAGAAATGACATACACGCATATGCAAAATTTTACATTTTATGGGGTTCGTGGACTTTATATGTAAACTTGAGATTATAGGTTAAGGATCATTAGACTTATGTTAAAATTACAGAAGAACTTTTAGTATTTAGAGCAGGGATCCTCAAACTTTTTAAACAGGGGGCCAATTCACTGTTCTTCAGACTGTTGGAGGGCCGGACTGTAGTTTAAAAAAGAAAAACTGAACAAATTCCTATGCACACTGTACATATCTTATTTTGAAGTAAAAAACAAAACGGGAACAAATACAATTCGCACCGCTTCATGTGGCCCGCAGGTCGCAGTTTGAGGACGCCTGATTTAGAGTATGCCCGGGTAGAATGGGATGTTACTGGTTATGAGTCCCCACTCTTTGAGAATGTGTACACAGAAATTCGACTCCTGGCTGCCATGGATGTGTGAGAGCAGCTCCCTCCAATAGGCAGCAACGGAGACAAGAAGACCCGTAAGGCCCCTTCCAACCCAGATTCTGTGATTATCATTCTCCTTCTTTTTCCAAATATGATTCATCTTTAACTAGGTGCCCTGAGAATATATACTTATTTCCAACGAGTTTTTCAATTCTCAGAATAAATATCGCCTTTAAAGGAAAAAGTAACAATTTTTTTGATAGAAGCTATGGTGATACAGTGACAGGTTAGAATGAGGAAACATGGAGAACTCAGAAATGACTAAAATGGACTTCTGAGTAATTTGAAGCAATCTCAAACACATATTTGAAGTTATTTCTGAATTCTCATAGGTATTTAGGAGATGGTGGCCCAGTCACATAAACTTTCTCATTAAAGATACTAGTTCATTATGTGTCAGACACTATTCTAAGTGTTTCACTTCTGGTCTCACATTTCATGGAATCCTGACATCAAGATCACTGGTAGAATCTTCTCCTATCATCTCACCTTACAGAGGAGAAACTGGGGTACAGAGAGGTTAACTCTCCCTAGGGTGCATAGTAAGTACAAAGGATTTGAACCAAGTGGGCTGGTTCCAGAGCTCTTAACCCAAATATGTCCTATTGTCCCCCAGTGGCTTGGTTCCAACTTGTAAGCAGTAGACTAGTCAAGGGAACACTGAGCCTGGAGGGATCACCAGCACACACAAGGCTTTTCACACTGGTGCTTCTGTGTTTCTAGGTGCCGCCTGCCATGGGGACCTCACAGAGAAACTCAAACTCCTGTACAAAATGCATGTCCTTCCTGGTAAGTGAGCTGTGTAAAGCTGTCTGTAACCTTGACCTGGCTGCTGGAAGTCTCTTGTGTGTGTGTGTGTGTGTGTGTGTGTGTGTGTGTGTGTAAGCTGTTTGCTTCTTTTTGTTATACCAAATTTGGTATATTCATTGGTCACTAAGAATGAACTGAATAATGACTATTTATGTTAAGCTTCTGAATCATCCTGTGCTTGATTCTGCTATGGTCATCTACCTGCCTGAAGTCTGAGTTGGGGTAAAGGAAAAGAACAGGAATCTGCAAGAGAAAGAATAAATAGCCTTTGGTAACACATGGGACCTGAGAATTGTAAGAGAGATGAGCAGAGGACACACTGAGAGTCAGAGACTGGGGGGTTGGGGGCGGGGGTAGCTTCATCACTGGCAGAAACAAGTGGGAAACATGGGGAGGTTCTGAGTTCACATTTAAGCAAGGTTGGTCTCAGCCAAGACATATTTAGCAAATACTAAAAAGAGAAAGACAGATTGGCAGTAGGGATAGAGATGTGGTAAAACTATAGATCTGGGGATTATCTTTAGAGCATACAATTTTTAAGATTTGGTTCATAAAGCATTATTCCACAGAATTTGGGAAAGTCTTCATACAAAGGGAAACGTAAAGGGATGTTTACGTTTGGGATTGTTGAAGGGAAGGTGGAGTTGTAAATGGAGTGACCCCTCCTTCCCTTAGGTTTTAGACACTGTAGTACTCAAGGCCCCCCAGTGATGACCCCTGTCCATCTTTGTAACTTTAGCTTCTCAGCCTCCCCCCAAGTCATTTCCTTTGGTAATTAAGCAGACTTTCATTGAGTCATGACCCTGCCAGTGTGAAGATTGTTTCCTCCTCTGCCTAGAGCCATCCTCTGATCAAGATGAGCCAGATTCTGCTTTTGAAGCAACTCAGTACTTCTTTGAGGATATCACCCCAGAGTGTACACATGGTAAGTGACTCTCTCACCAAAAGGGTACTGTCTGGATTTTCCACAGTGCCCTCTGTTACTGGAATAAGACTTGCCTCCAAAGTTGTCAGTCAAAGAGGTATGTGAATATGGTTGCCTGATACGTTACTTTCCTTTCAGATTTTTGATATTAGGCAACTACTAGAGAAGCAGGTCCTTCAGCACATTGAAGGGACCATGTATGGCGTTTCCCAGGGGATTAGAAAAAGCATACCCTATAGAGCCAAATATAGTAGAACCTTTGTAAGTTGACTACCCATGGGATTGTAACAAACTGGTCAACATAGGCAGGTGATCCGCATAAAGAACTAGGCCTACTGTACTGATACATGTCCAGTCTGTGAAAATTAAGTCAGCTTAAGGAGGTGGTCAGTATAGGGAGGTGGTCAACTGTGGAGGTTTTACTGTACTTTTCTGTTAGGGTCAGGCTCATGAAGAACATCATTCTGTTATTATGGAGCTATCTAGAATTGGGACTGGTATTTATATAAAAAAGCATTCTCTTATATCTGTCTTTGCTCTACAACAGTTTGGCAAACTATTTGGCCCACCACCTGTTTTATATCATCTTTGTGAACTAAGAATGGTTTTTACAATTTTAAATGGTTTTTAAAAATCTAAAGTAAAATGATATATCTTACCATATGAAAAGTACATAGAATTAAAACTTTGGTGCTTATAAATAAAGTTTTGTTGGAACACAGCTAAGTTCATTCACTTCTGTATTGTTCATGGCTGTTTTCATGCAGTAGTGCCAGAAGTAAGCAGTTAAGGCAGAGACCATACGGCCTGCAAAGCCTAAAATAGTTACTGCCTGGCCCTTTGTAGAAGAAGTTTGTCAACCCCCGCTCTAGGTGGATGTTAGATCTAAAAAACACGATCTAATTTGTTTATATCTTCACTTATATATACCAAGTTATATACTGTTTTGTCATCATGACATGAATCATCTAAGCAGCGTCCCTGGACTTGATCCTATAGTAAGCTGTTTACCTTCTAATTCATTATGAAGGCAGCTTCATCAGTTTTTACCTAAGTCTGAAAGTAAATGTGGGTTGTCCCTGGGTTCTTTTGCCTCTTCACTTTTCTCATCCCCAAATTAGCACAGCTTAGACCAGCTTTTAAACTGTCAGCATCTAAGTGATTGAGTAGAGAAGTGAGCCAGGCTCGGTCTTAATGTGATCAGCAAGACAAGTTGAGGGTAAAAGCCTTAGGATGCAAACTGTGGGTTTGTTATCTAGGTGACTGTAGGCAGCTGCCTGCCTCGCTGAACCTCAGTTTCCTCATGTGGAAAATGGAGGTGACAGTTGTCATATTGGGTGCAGTTAGGACCTAATAAGATGACATAGTAAGGCTTTTGCATAGTGTCTTAGCATATCCTGTGGTATCCTCAATATCTCTGAGAATGGTCTTCTGGCTGCAACATGTGAGTCACCCAGTAAAACACTTATTTCAGGAAAGGGTTCTCTTGTTTCCGAAATGCTTCAGGAATGCTCTCATGCCAAGCAGCATTTAATGTCATGGAAAGATGCTTTTTAAAGGGTGTTTTTCTAGTACCAAAAGTACTATTACGTAGTGTTAACGGGGTTTTTTTATGTATTTTTTGTTTGTTTGTTTTGAGACAGAGTCTCAAGCTGTTGCCCTGGATAGAGTGCTGTGTTGTCACAGTTCACAGCAACCTCAAACTGCTGGGCTTAAGTGATTCTCTTGCCTCGGCCTCCCAAATACCTGGGGCTATGGGTGCCTGCCACAATGCCCGGCTTTTTTGTTGTTGTTGTTGCAGTTGTCATTGTTGTTTTAGCTGGCCCTGGCTGGGATCAAACCTGCCAGCCTTGGTGTATGTGGCCAGCTCCCTGCCTATTGGGCTCCGGGTGCCAAGCCTAGTGTTAATGTTTTTAAAATACAGGTAAAATATATAAAATAAGCTAAAGCTATTTTAAAACTTCACTAGGTAAAGATAACTATTAATCTTGAATTATCTTCAGTTTTTTATTCAGATAGTGTATGTAATTATACATACACATGTACACAAAACCACACACATATAAAACTGGTATCAAACCACCTGTCCAGTTTTGTATCTTAAATTTCTCACTTAAAATCAAGTGAGAATATTAATGTGTTATTAAAAATTATTTAAAAACATAGTTTTTAAATGGCTTTGCAATATTTAATGCGTGGGCTTGCTGTACATTAAATACTTCAAAAATATTCATTGGCTTCCTAAATTACTTTCAACATTAAGAGGAAACAAATTTCACAGTGACATATAGTACATTTTTCTCACCCTGTCTTAAAAGTTACAGAGATTAACTTAACACATGATACAGTCAAGGTCACGTATTTGGCAAATCAGCCAGCTTTGAGGTGTCTGAACAAGGGCTAGACTCCACTCTGACAGCTGACAGAATGATGGTAATCGGAGGGTAATCATACACCTCCCCCTTCTGAAGTCCTTACATGCCCTGTATTGTCCTATTGTAAGAAGACCAAATAATTGATTTTTTAAAAGTCTTATTTTTTTTTATTTCAGATTTATATGAGGGTTCAATGATTAGGTTACAGTGTTAGCATTTGTTTGGTAAGATCCCTCTTGTAGTTGTGCCCCTCACCCAAAAGGTATGCCATGTACCCTTACACTGAAATACTAAATTATCAATCGGTAGCATATAACATTTTAGAAAAAAAATTAGTTTTCCTGGGTTCTACCAACATAGATTTTAATTTCCTCGAAAGAGTGAGTTCTTGATCTTTTGCAGGGAGTCACAGCAGAAAATCAATCTCATATATGCAAAGTTAAGATGACAGTATAGACAGTACAGAAAAGAAAGGCAAGAAAATCAACTTTCACAGGAGCAAAAGATATATTCAACCAATTTTTAATTACTGGAGATGATACGGCATTATCCTTTTATTTATTTATTTTATTTTTTTATTAAATCGTAGCTGTGTATATTGATATGATCATGGGGCATCATACACTAGTTTCACAGACCAGTTGACACATTTACATCACACTGGTTAACATAGTCTTCCTGGCAATTTCACAGTTATTGTGTTAAGACATTTACATTCCACATTTACTAAGTTTCACATATACCCTTGTAAGATGCACCGCAAGTGTTTTCTCACCAATCCCCCTCCCTCCACCCACCACCCCCCTTCCTCCCCCACTTTCCCCGTTTCCCCTATTCCTAGGTTGCAATTGGGTTATAGCATTCATGTGAAAGCCCTAAATTAGTTTCATAGTAGTGGTGAGTACATTGGATACTTTTTCTTCCATTCTTGAGATCCTTTTAATTTTTTAAATATAAATGTATTTACTTTGAGACAGGGTCTCTGTTATGGGGATAGAGTGCCGTGGCATCATCATAGCTCACTACAACCTCAAACTCTCAGGCTCAAGCAATCCTTCTGCCTCAGCCTCCCAAAGTGCTTGAATTACACCTTTAATTTTTAATGTACAATGAAATCCAGCTGTGAGAAAGAATTCTGTAACAGTCCTTCACCTAGAAATAAAGGTTGTCAGATAAAATAAGAGATACAGTAAAATTGAATTTCAGATAAAAAAAAAATAATTTTCTCGGTGTAATTATATCCCATGCAACATTAGGGATAAGCCAAAAATATTACTTGTGCTTTATCTGAGATTCAAATGTAAGTTGGCAGATAGGTGTTTTATTTTGTTTTACCTGAAGGTTCTTTTACTTTCTAATACAAATGCTAACACTATGGTCATATCATATGACATCCTCCTTTTTTCTTCTAAATATTTCCTGGTAGTGGTTGGACTGGACAGCAGGAGCAAACAGAACGCTGACGATGGCTTTGTCACTGTGAGCCTAAAACCAGACAAAGGTACAGATGTCCTCTCCTGGGGATTTACCTTCTTTATGGTGGAACATTTCTTTCTTGCCTTGTGAACACTTATTTCTTGATGTTTGGGTTATAGGGAAGAGGCCAAATTCCCAAGAAAATCGTAATTATCTGAGACTCTGGACACCAGAAAATAAATCTAAGTCAAAGAATGCGAAGGATTTACCCAAATTGAATCAGGTAAGTGCTCAACAGTTCATTCATTTCAAACCTTGTTGCTCTTTTTTTCCAATCAGAAATGAATGTGAAAGAAGTACCCCTCCAAAGAAAATGGTAGCTTGGGAGCACTTCATTAGTATCCATTTAGATCTATATTGTGTATATTTTTGTGCATCAAAATATGCTTAGTTGAGAGAAAATGACCTCTGCAGAGAAGACATGAACCACACAATACTCAGTTTTGAGAGTCCATGCATCTTACGCCAGTCATTACAACTCCCCTCAGATACTAAAAGATAAGCCTGTGCTGTTTTCAAACCACTGTGCTAGGCTAAAAAGATGTCTCAGACTTGTTTTCCTTAAAAAGTTGAAGTGTCATAAAGGAGAAAAAGACAATATAAATAATTCCAACACAGCATGAAAATGCTAAGTTTCGTAATGAAAGAACAATCACAGGCTGAAGGCATTCCTTTCAGTTCAGGGAGGTAAGGGATGTGTCACAGAAGGGGGTTGGGCTAACCTTGGAAAACGTGATCCGTTCTGAAGTGTGTAGACATGAGAAGAGGTGAGTCTGGGATTTCCTTAAGACACTTCAACAAGGAAAAAGTGAGTAAGGAAAAGAAAAAGTTAGTGAAGCAAATGTATACCACATAGACTCTTAAGTGATAGATACAGGAAGGCTTTACTTTATTTTTTTATTTTTCCCACTTTATGGATGTGTGAAATTTTTCAAATTAAAAAAAAAATGGGAATATAATGAAGAGTTTCTTTTCTTTTCTTTCTTTTTTTTTTTTTTTTTTTTGAGACAGAGTCTCACTATATTGCCCTTGGTAGAGTGCCATAGTGTCGTCACTCACGGCAACCTCAAACTCTTGGGCTCAAGCAATTCTCTTGCTTCAGCCTCCCAAGTAGCTGGGACTACAGGTGCCCACCACAACGCCCAGTTTTTGTTTGTTTGTTTGTTTTTGCAGTTTTTGGCTAGGGCCAGGTTTGAACCCACCACCTCCGGTATATGGGGCCAGTGCCCTATTCCTTTGAGTCACAGGTGCTGCCCTATTTTTTTTTTTTTTTTAAGAGAGGGGCTCTTGCTCTTGCTCAGGCTGGACTTAAAAACTCCTGAGCTCAAGGGATCCACCCACCTGGGCCTCCCAGAGTACTAGGATTACAGGCATGAGCCGGTTCACCCAGCCGATAAAGAGACTTTAAACGTGTTCGTCCATCCTACACACAGGACTTTCCAAAGATCTTTAGGTGTCATCATTTAAATGGCTTTTCAGTCCACCTGGTCCTATGTCTCTCTTCCCCAGATTTCATTTCAATGTGGAAAAACACATTTTATGTGTTTTTCCAAATCACTTTTTAGGGGCAGTTCATTGAGCTGTGCAAGACAATGTATAACATGTTCAGCGAGGACCCCAACGAGCAGGAGCTATACCATGCCACGGCGGCAGTGACCAGCCTCCTACTGGAGATCGGGGAAGTGGGCAAGCTCTTCGTCGCCCAGCCTGCAAAGGAGGGTGGGGGTGGGGGCAGCGGGCCGTCCTGCCACCAGGGCATCCAGGCCGTGCTCTTTCCCAAGAAGGGACCCAGCCAGCCTTACGTGGTGGAGTCGGTGGAGCCCCTCCCGGCCAGCCTGACCACTGACAGCGAGGAACACTCTCTTGGAGGACAGATGGAGGACATCAAACTGGAGGACTCCTCGCCCCGGGACAACGGGGCCTGCTCCTCCATGCTGATCTCCGACGACGACACCAAGGACGACAGCTCCATGTCCTCGTACTCGGTGCTGAGTGCCGGTTCCCACGAGGAGGACAAGTTGCACTGCGAAGACATCGGGGAGGACACAGTCCTGGTGCGCAGCGGCCAGGGCACGGCGCCGCTGCCCCGGAGCACCAGCCTGGACCGGGACTGGGCAATCACCTTCGAGCAGTTCCTCGCCTCCCTCTTGACTGAGCCTGCCCTGGTGAGGTATTTTGACAAGCCCGTGTGCATGATGGCCAGGATCACCAGTGCAAAAAACATCCGGATGATGGGGAAGCCCCTCACCTCGGCCAGTGACTACGAAATCTCGGCCATGTCTGGCTGACGCAGGCACCTTCCCTGGGGAGGGCGACTGGGGAGGGTTTTTTTTTATGTTCTTCTGTGTTGGGGTTTCTTTCTTTTAAATTAAATATTTATTAGTACCTGGCTTGAAGCCTAGTGTTTTCATAACTTAATACAATGAAAACTGTTGGAGAAATATATAAACACCTCAATGTAGGTACAGTTACACTCTTGTTGGGGGGAGAGGGATCTACCAGAATACAGTTTATTCAGTGAATTGCAGAAAAATGATGAATTTGTCAGTGATATGTGTGTATTATCACTTATTAATCTTGCTGTAGAGCTGTATACATGGTTTAAAAAATAGTGCTGTTTAATGCTAAATAAGGCAGCAGTCATTTGTGTATTCAGGCTTTTTAAATACAATTAGGGCTGTAAGGAAAATGAAATAGAAGAAATACAAGACTCTTCTGTAATGGAAAAGGCATTGTCAGCTGGGGGTAAATCCTGTACCACTTTAGAGAGTATTAGGAATATTTTTAAGATTTGAAATATATTTCATAGAAGTCTCTATTCAAAAATCATATTAAACAGATGTTCCCCTTCAAAGGGAAAGCATTTGGGGTTCTAAACAATTTTAAAAACGTAAGTGATTTTTTTTTTTTACATGATGCCAGAATAACACTTGTATTGGATCAGTTTGGACAGAGACTAATTTTGCATTAAAAAATTGTTCTGATTATTTATGTCAGCTGATCAGAACTCAGTGAAAAGTAACAATCTTTTGTTATGAGAATTTGAAAGTGGCAGCAGCGATAGAAGGCTCAGGATAGGTTTGGGGTTTTTTTTGTTTTTTAAAGTACTGATGCTTCTGATATTCAATGTTCAGCTTCTTATTACTCAATGCAAAGAAAGCAAAAAACTAAGCGATAAACTTTACCATTTCTATATTCTCCATAGATTCAAGAAATTTATACCACATATCACATATGACCATCTTTCCATGAAATTGATGTAGAGATAATGTAAACTGAAAAAATCTGCAAGATAATTTAACTGAATGTTTTAAAACAGAACTTGTCACTTTATATAAAAGAATAGTTTGCTCTATCTATTTCCTGAATGGATGTGGAAATGAAAACTAGCGCACCTGCACTTTGAATTCTTCTTTTTTATTACCAGTAGAGTTTTTTTTTTTTTTTTTTTACAGACATTGAAAAGTTTTTCTTCTTATTGTTGAATTCATAATCATGGTCACATTCCCTTTGCTTATTCAGAATATTCCTTTCCACACATTATTTTCATATACATCATGTCCTATTTAGCTGTTACTGCTGTTTGTTTTGTTTACAGAATGATTTTTAAACTGTCAAATGAAGTAGTGTTAACTTCAAATAGGATAAATGTGAACAAATAAAATACATCAGATACTCAACTGTGTCTTTTTTTAATCTCCGTGCTTGAGTTCCTGCCTAAGGCAATGCCGTTATTTCATTGACAATTTTAGTGGGCAATCATTCTGACTAAGTAAATGAACTGTATAGGCAAATTTGTTGAGATAAGAAATACAATTTTTAGCATGTCAAGGAGTGTATTTAAAATAAAGAAAAGAATTATTTGTTATCTCATTTAAAATACTTATCCTACATAAGTAATAACAGGTTGAAAATTCCTGTTTCATCCTTGCGAGTACACTCTAATACCATTTGGTATGAGTTGAATCAGTTAAGTAGTCATCAATTTGACTCTTAAGATTGTTATACATTATTCCATGTATTTCCATTTATTTCTATCTTTAAGGTCTTAAACATCCCTGAACACAGTGAACAGCAAAGTGTGTCTCTGTCAAGGCTGATAATTATCCCTATGGTTTTGTCCTTATTCTTTCAAGCCCATCCTAGTGCTTTCCATCCCAGCACCATGCTGCATTATGACAATTTTTAGTCTATGTTCCCTTCTGAGGGCTACCTACGGAGGAGCCCAAGCCCTTGAGTTGCTATTTCCAGCTTAGTCTGTGAGATAAATGGATCTATGAGCTCACTCACCACCTCAGAAGAACAGCCTGGGAGAATCATTTTGTTCTCAGCCTCCAGAAGACAGTCTGCACATTTCAAAGCACGTTTTCTCCGAAAAGATTCACGTTCTTATCTCATTTTTTATGGTTATATGTGTGTTTAGCATTTCCATGGATCGTGCTTTCTGATTTCAACTTCCCGTGATTTGCCGTCTTCTCTGAGTGGCCACTGCAGACGTGGCCCTGGGAACTCTCCCCTTGCTAATAATGATTACACCAGTGCTGGTGATGGGATCCTGTCCTCAGCTCTGGAGCATGGCCTCAGGGGAGCTTTCACATATGAAGATGAAGAGGAGAAAGCTGCTGCTACAAGAAAGGGACAGAGCAAACCATGGGGAGCGTGAAAATGAGTGGGCTGGGGAAAGGGACAGATCCAGAGAAAACACGCACCCAAGGATGGCATTCCTCCAGTATCACTTCAAATCTGACTCCAGGGAGGAAGAGGAGGTAAGTGGAAGTATCACATGTCTCAGGCAATGAGGAGGCTGGTGTCCCCAAAGCATCCTCGTGCCCATCCCAGGCAGGCAGCAGGCCACTGCAGCAGCCTGCTCTCCCAGAGCAGACTTCTATAGGGAGCGTGGCTGAGCTCCTCTTCCTCACTTTCCTGGCCTTGCAATGCTGTAGGCACCTCCCCCATCTCAGCTGAGTAGCCTGGGCCTGCTTTCCAGCTGAAGCGTCTTCTAGGTGACATAAACTTAGAGCAACTCTGCTTCTGGAATCTAATGGTGATTCAAGGGGAGATGTGGACAGCTGCCTTACTTCCACCTCCAGTTAGTGGGTGCTGGTAGTTCCAGCTACTCAGGAGGCTGACACAAGAGAATCATTTGAGCCCAAGAGTTTGAGGTTGCTGTGAGCTGTGATGCTACAGCACTCTACCGAGGGCGACAAAGTGAAACTGTCTCCAAAAAAAGCACCTGATTGTGTGTCCTCCATTACTAACCTGTAAGGAAGGATTTCCCTTTGTTGCAGCACCAACTTCTAACCTGAAAGAACATAATCGATGTGGTGAGTACAAAGCATTTCACACTATTTTCTGCTTTGAAAAGACTCCTTTACATAATCGTTTGTTTAACATGTTCCTGAAATGATTCTTTAACAGGAAAGCATAGGGGCCAAAAGGAATTTACAGTTTGAAATGAAGTGAGTATAGTAGGCTGGGCCTGAGATTCACTTCCTGTGGGCTTGTTAGTAGAATGTACTGCAGAGAGACTGATCTGCACAGGTACGGGGAACAGACAGCTAGGGGCCATTGGTAGATTATTCAGGCTTTCTGGATTCCTCACCTTTTTTTTTTTTTTTTTTTTTTTTTTTGAGACAGACTCACTATGTCGCCCTCAGTAGAGTGCTCCAGCGGCACAGCTCACAGCAAGTTCAAACTCTTGGGCTTAAGTCATTCTCGTGCTCCAGCCTCCCAAGTAGCTGGACTACAGGCACCCACCACAACACCCGGCTGTTTTTTGGTTGCAGTTGTCATTGTTGTTTAGCAGGCCCCGGGCCAGGTTCAAACACACCAGCTTCAGTGTATGTGAGTGGTACCCTAACCACTGAGCTACGGGCACCGAGCACAGTGAGGCCATAAAAGTAAATCCTACAGCTCTTAGAACACTTTAAACAGATCATGTCAGCTAGATTGATGCCCCATGCTAGGACTAGGCTGGAGGTAATCTTTTGAGCCCTGTAATAGGTATAGTGAATTTATACATCTCATGAATACTGACCACCTACAATGTGCCAGATACTGTTTTAGATACTGATGGTACAGCAGCAAAGGACAATGACACAAACAAACAAAAAACTCTGTCTTCAAGGGAAATTTTAATTCTTTACTAATCTCATCAAATGCTTAATGCCATTCCTGCTTCCCCTCAGACAAATATTTGATTCTGAGTTCACAGAAATGTTAGGAGCTATCAGATGCAGCTCTCAACCGAGAGCCCCTCAGTTACAACTGCACCTGCACCTGCCATCATCTTCCAGACTTTTCCATCATGGAGAAAAAGTCATTTATCATCTAACTGCTTTTATCTCAACCTCCTCACAATGGATTTGGGGCCCTCGGATTATAAGAATATTTATTCAATTTCTTAACTCTGTTATATAATAGCTATTGACTTATCTAACTTATCATAGCTGAGCACTGTGAACATTAATCGGACCTTGAGTCCTCCACTTCTTCACTCCCAGTTTTCCATTGTCTTTAGGACTCGTAGATTGACCAGTGCACTGAAACAGCTCTTGCTGGGAACCCCAATTTCCTAATTGCTGAATCCAATCCATCCCAATTCTTAGCTTACTTCCTCTTACTGTGGCATTTAAATTGGTTGATGTTGGTTCCTTTATTAAAATTGTCTTCTAAACATCAACAATGTGCTTTTCCATCTTTCCCATTTGACGTCAAACACTAAAATTTAAGGTAACTCAAAAAATTATACAGAATTGTTTTAGCCAAATAGGATACTTTGTCAGCTAAAAATAAAATTTATCTTCTCCTTTATATGGCCTCTGTGACACCAACATGTTTAAAATTCCTCCTCTCTCTGACACACCCATCACCAACCTTCCTGGGTGGCTTTCCTTTGCCCACCCCTTAACTGGTGGTCATCCCAGGGTCTGCTTGACACGCTTCTGAATGAGCTCACCCACTTCAAAAACTCACCTCCTTTCTGTCTCCTATTGACTTCTAAATACTATGCCAGCTCAGGCTTCTCTCCAGGTGCGTGTTGAGTGCTGTGGGTATTCCAGGTTTTGTGCTGGCTGCTGCTAACCACAGTGACAAGGAGGAAAAGAAACATAATCCACTCTTATTTCCTGAATTTACCATTTTTACCTTAAAACCTGGACTCACTATTTTCTCCACTTAACGTGTTTCTCTTTGTTATTCCTTAGCTTAATTACTAACACTAGTCTCTATCCAGAACCTGAAGCCAGAAATGTATGTCATCTTGATTCTTCCTGACGCCTTATGGTCACCCTTCAGTTACTGAACCTGACCCATTATTTCTCCCAAACACCTTTCACCTTCCCCTGCTCTGTATAGTCTAGCCTCCTGTCTGTTGATTGGTCCAAGGGGGCTTTGTAAGCTCATATATGAATATTTCCTTTATCTTCTTCACTCCAGACTATACTTACATAGGTTATCCTTAAACAAACCGATCCCATCTACCTACAAGAGATCAGTTGCTTTGTTACTTAAAGAACAAACCATGCTTCAACCTATTGTGACTGATCAGGCATCTTTCTCTTCCTGACACCTTTATTCAATATCTGATGATCCAACCAGGATGCCCCAAAATGTGACCCAAAGGGGAGCCTCAGAGGTGAGCCCTTTGATGAAGGTTATGTAGGCATTTGTAGTCCCTGACCTTGGCACCTCCAGCAGTTTCTTTAATGGAGTTGTTTTAGTAACTGGAAGGCAGTCAGTCATTCTACAGGCCCTCTGGCTATTTATCCGTGTTATATTGTTACTCTTTTTGTGGTTGGCAAGCAAGACAGAAATGGTTGAGTGTGTTAGGTCATGATGTCACACTTTTATATGGAAAGCGTTTGAAATAAACCTTTTGGGTCGCAGCAAAAATTGCTGGGTTGTGGCTATTTTACTTTCTGACCCTTCTCTCCCTCATGCCCTCTAGCTATGCATTTGTGCTGCTGCTCACATGATTTTTGAAAAACTTCAATGTAATAAGGTTTTCCTGTATTTCAAACCTCTCAGCACCCCAACTCCTATAGGATGATAAAAAGACATATAAGAATGGTTCACTTCTTGCATCTCTATAGATTATTTCTCAGCTCTCGCTGGTGTATTTGCCACAGAACAAACCCAACCCAGAGCCTCTCCTTATGCGCCCATTCAATGACACTGCTTTGTAAGCTCGTTAATATCTCTTCTACTTTATCCCGCTAGGGGGTAATGTTGAGCTAAAGACCGTACCTTGTGATTGCATTTTAAGCCCACATTCAATATATTCTGGTTAGTTTTACTTCTCCAATCACAGCTAAAAGGATACATCTTCCCTTAATGGAAGAGACAATTAGGGCAGAAAGGAGAGCAGAGCTTTTAATTCAAGTGTAACTGAAATGATACCATCAAGAAGGGCTTGATAAAAGCATCTGCTCTGGGCAGCACTCAGCAGAGACAATGTGCTTTATTCCATTACGGACACAGGAAGCCAAAGAACAAAAAGAGGAAAAGATTAAATGGAAGAGAGATGATGTCCCTCCCAATGCAAACATTACCTAACATGGAATATTTCCAGAGGATTTTATTTCTGCTTACAATATAATTTCCTCTTGGATTCATGGCCTTAAACTGGCAAGGTCCCTTCCAGGGACACTGCCATAGCCATTTCTGCCAGAGCCAGTCTGTCTCGCAGGTCACAGAGCCCTCTTCGCAGCCAGCCAGCCTCTGGTACCTGCCCATCGGACCCCTGGCCTGGCACAGGTGACTCCCAGGTGGCTGTCCCTCACAGTCCTAGCTCATGCAAAAACACAGTGAGTGGAGACCAGTTTTTTTCTGCAGTCTCCGAAATCACATAAAGCACACCATCTAAGTGAGATCACCCTTCCACCTTTGAAAGCTCTCCACTTCTCTAAGGGTGCTCAATTCTGTGGTACAATTTTAAGTTTCTCTACAAAAGAGGCAGCCTTAGTTGTTCTTTTAAAATCTCCTTAAAAATATTAAAGGTCTGAAGAAACTTGAAGGTTAAAATAATTCAAATTAAATGAGACAACCATTGACAAATTCGGGGGTGCTACTTTTAACATAGTACAGCCTGAATCTTGTCAGAACAGTGGAAGCAGGTGGGCCTTCCATTGAGAAAGCTTGGTGATTTTCTTTCCCAAGTTTGGAGGAGAGAGGAGAACTATACATGAGAGGAAGGACACAGAGAGCCCACTGAGTAAAATATCGAGGCCACATTCCAAGAACATTGAGATGGAAGGATCCCAGTGCCCTTGGAGACTCTCACCTTGCATTTCTGGTCGGCACCTTTGGCTGTGACTCCCTCCAGGGTTTTGTGAGCTAACTGAGCCAGATGTCAGCAGGGAACACAGTCACTTGCTTCCAATTCCACGTGTGATTTCTATAGCTATCCTTCCTCGTCTGCAGACAGTGCATTTGCAAATGGGAAGAGACACGGTGGCCCAATTTAAATTTCATAACCTGAGAGCTTAGAGGAGAAAGTGGAAGAATGGCAGGGAGTCAGCAAACAGTGTGCACATCACAGGGCCCCATCTTATGGCCAGAAACATCCTCCCCACGTACAAACTTCTGCCCTTTCTAAGTTGACTCTTGTCTCTGTCCTCTTTCCCTCCCTTCCCCGTACTGCAGCCACCATTCGAAGGCTTGTAAGTCAAAACACAAGGGAGGAGATTTTCATGAGTCCTCTGATTCCTGAGAAGAGGAGCGGAGGAGATTCACTTGACTGCTTAGTGAAGCCGCGCTGTGGGCAGACTCTACACGGGTTACCTGTGCTTCACTCTGCTTGTATTTTTCATCTACTTACAATACAGCCTGATATGCCACCAGTCAGAAAGCAAATTGGGATCAGTGCTAACCTCAGATGTGGGCAACCAGCATCCTGCCTTGGGACCCATATATTAGTGGGCTCTGACCCACTCTGACCATGCTGCCCCCACATACTGCTCTTAAAGGACCAAGGAGACTGGTCAGGGGAGCTGCACCACCCTCCCCATCTGGACCACACTCCCTCACTTAGGGAGTCCTAAGCAACTTCCAGGGCCTGCCCAGGCCTCTCCCCATCTCCTGGGAGCAGATCCCTGTAATCTAGGCACCCAGGGCAGAAGAGTGCCTGGGAGATGCATGCTGGGAGGGCTGTTTATGAACCTCAGTGTGTAAGTGAGGGTATCACATTCACATGCACGAGGCCACTCACAGTGACACATGGAACAGTGGGGGCAGGTCATAAGAGAAAGTGGGCCTAAGACCCCATGTATTAACTCATTAGTGTGAAGTCAGTTTATAAAGTAACCACTGGACTGTAAGCTATACATTAGCAGGGCCAAGGAAGGCCTGGAGGGCCATCTTGCTGCATGACTGGGCCCTGCACCAATGCTACGTGCCACCAGATGTCTAATCGGTGATCCCAGCTTCCAGCAGACAACCTCAATAGCACTGTTATTCACCTGGTGACAAGTGCCACAATCACAAGGCTAATGCCTAAGACAAGCATGGCTGATGGGTTTGTTTTATTTTATAAGCCAAGTGTTGGCTTGTATATTTAGTTACTAAGGATTCTGGAATGTTCTCTGGAATCACCAATAAAGGGTACCATGATCAGTTAGTCAGAACCACCAGAATAGAGTAGCCTGGATACCTGGTGCCAGGTGCCTGCTATCCCTAATCAAACAGAAATATTGTATTTTAAAAACTTACAAGCATGCCCTTTAGACTTAATCCTATCTTAGGCTGGAAAATCCCAGGGAGACAAGAATAAAGATCGGAATCCTATCTGGAATATCTGAGTTTTTATTTTCTGGAGTTACCTTTCTTTTGCTCAACCCCAGTTGAACAGGTGGTTCTTGGTTGTTGCCTTATTCTGAACCCCTTCTCATGCTAAGAAAACCCTGACCTTCTGTCCTCATCACAGGTCTTTCACTCAGCACCCCTTGCTACCACAAGGGTGCCATTTTGCTTGTATGAGCAACCTTGGACTCTTGAGAACTGTTGGCAGACAACAAAGGCATTTCCAAATTCCAGATTGTTCTTCAGCTCAAATGGTGAGAGTAATAGACCAGAGTGATCAAGGTGCTAAGCTCTGAATGGCTGTGATTATGGTGACAATAATGTTCTGCTCACAACTGGCAAAACCCACATATGCAGAATAACATTTCGATATTTTAAAAAATCTTGTGTATTATCTGGATCAATTCTCTAATTTTTACAGAGAAGGAAATTGAGACTCAGTGTTTAACTTTACACTGTTTTATGGTGTAAAAGAGAATCAAGCAAGCTTTAGTTTCAAACCTGTCTGACTGCCAGCATTTCACATCGTCCTGAGAAGAGGAACAAGTAGCCTTTCCTCTGAGGAAGTTTGTGTCCTGAGTTCTTTTCCCTATCACACTCTAGAAGACAGGATGGGGGCAGATCATCCTCTCACCCCTCAGAAACAATAGAATATATTTTACAATGGAAATAAAAACGTCACTGGTGCTTCTCACTATTTAGGTAAAAATAAACCCCTTCATTTTCCATGGGTAGTAAATTGAGCAAATTGCTCAATTTGCACAAATAACATTCAAATGTAAGTCCTAGCTGCAAAGTATGGTACAATATGGTTGTCTTCATGTAGATTTTTATTTAGAATGTCTCATTTATGCAAACAAAAAATTCAAAGGATGTATTTATATATAAGGAAGATATTCTGTTTCAGATCTTTTCATACTCTTAGGAATTTCCAGTACTACTCAATTTTTAAAATCAAAGTAAACTAATTTGTCTTTAAAAGTATGAGTCTATTGGGCAATGCCTGTGGCTCAAAGGAGTAGAACGCTGGCCCCATACACCAGCGGTGGCAGGTTCAAGCCCAGCCCTAGCCAAAAACTGCAAAAACTGCCAAAAAAAAGTAAGAGTCTATTTTAATTATTGTCATTTTATAATAATTTATACCACCTCAGTGATCAAGTATTTGCTCACCCCTCTTTACTCTTTTTTAAAAATATATGTGAGTACTTCTGCTTGGAGATATAATAAACTACTTTGCACCAGACTAACACTATTGCAAGAACAACTAAAAAAGTTGGATAAAACCCCCAAACCAAAAACAAACAAAAAATCTTAGCATAAGAAAGCTATCAAGGAATCTAGGACTTCATGGACTATGGTCCTAGGAAAAGGAGACACACATACAGGTGATCCCAACATTCTGCTCAGTTTTCCCCCCTAAGGAATTTATCAATTATCCATCAGTGGAGGGCCAAGAGGCTGAGAAGCCAAGCAAAAAGGGTGGCAGAAAGACAAAGATGCTGGACAGAGATTTTGGGCATCTCTCAAGGCTGAGAGAAAAAAAAAAAAAATATGGAGTTTGAGAATGAAAAGGCAATAAAGATGTAAGAAGCCAAAATCCTGGAGACAACATAAATACAGAGAAGTAAACTCCTTTCCCTTCAAGGCATTTTCTGATGCCTAAGCAACAAACAAACATAGGTTAAGAAGCTGAACATGACTGCAGGCATTCTCACTCACCAGGGAGATGAAAAGTAGACTCCAGGGCTTTCAAGGAGTTGAACTTCTAGTAAACACTCCATTGGGATTCCTTAAAGTTTTCATCTTAAAGTAAATGTGAACCAAAATAGATCACTCTTCATCAAGACCGAAATCCAGAAACAAGTTCAAACTCTGAAATAAGAAGAACTGCACCTAATTTCACTGCATGTCAAGGAAGGTCCATCCTTTCTAGATGAAGATAATATCATGCAGAGCCTGTATAATTTTTAATATATAATGTCTGATTGAATTTAGAAATTATTAAGCACACTATGGCACAGAACAAAAACAGACAATAAAATTAGACCCACAGATGACCCAGGTATTGGAGTTATCAGACACAGACTTTTAAAAGATTATATTTTATTTGAGAAAATTAATAAAAAGGAGAATTTCATGAAAGAAATTAAATAAGAATTTATTAAAATTTTTATAATAGATAAAAATGATTGAAGATAAAACTCAATAGATAACTTGTACAAAAGACTAAACATAGCCAAAAAAAAAAAAAAACCTGATGACTTTAAAAATAGATCAATAATAAATTTCCAGACAAAAACATAGAGAAGAAAGAAAATAGAATTAAAAAACACAGAAAATGTCTAAGATAAATAGGAGATTTAAATAAAAGGTCTAAAATATATTCTTGGAATCCCAGAAGGAGAGAAGAAAGAAAATGGACAATATGAAGAGATAATTGCTAAGAATTTTATGTTTAGCTTTAAGAATTTTATGAATTCACAAAAGATACCAAGCTACAGACTACAAAAGCACAAGGGATCTATGCTAGGCAGGAAAAGGGCAATGAAAATTACATATACACATTGTAAAATTGTTGAAAACCCATGGTATAGACAAAACATTAGAAGTATTTGTGAGATTATTTTTCAAAGGAGCAACAAAAATACTGACAGTTAGTTCTTTGGAAGTAAAGTTTTCATCTTTACTTCTGATGGAAGCCAGAATACAGCAGAATGAAAATATGAAAGTTCTGAAAGTAACTAACAAACTAAAATTATGTACTCAGTGAAAATATCCTGCAAAAATGAAGGCAAACTATTGAAGTTATGATTTTTTTTTCAGACAAATAAAAACTCAAGATATTTAATTACCCACAGACATAGACTAAAAATTACTAAAGATAACTCTTTAAGCAGAAGGAAAAGTGATCTTAAATGGAAACATAAAAATGCAAGAAGGTATGATGAGCACCAGAAAGGTAAATATTTGAGCAAATCTCAATAAATATTGATGTACAGAACCATTATAATAATGTCTTGCTGGGGTAATAGAATTGAAATGCATGGCAAATGAAGTTAAAGTGTTCTAAGGAACTTGCATATTCTGGAAAGTAGTAAATTACTGTTATTATTAAGCTTTGAATATTCAGTAATGCGTGTTATAAGCTCTATAATAGAATGAAACAATTTGTAACAAGATAACAGAGGGGGAAAGATGAATAATAATAATAATAAAACTTTTATTAATTGAAAAGAAACAAGAAAGAAGCCTCAAATCATTGATGGGACGCACAGAAAATCAATCATAAAATGATGAATTTAAATCTAACTATATCTCTAAATACATGGATTGTAAACAAACTAAAGGCTCAAAAAAAAAAAAAAAAGGCAAATATGTTCAGACATATAAAAAACAAATCACACTATGTGCTTCTTATGACAGATACAGCTTAAATAGATGAGCCCAGAAATGGTGAAAGTAAAATAGTGGAAGAAAGATATACCACGCAAATAATAACCAAAGGAACGTTGGTGTGGCTGTAAGAATAAATTCTGTTTAAAGTAAAACAAAAAGCATTGCTATTGGTAAAGAAGTATATTTCACAATAATAGGATTTAAAATAATTTAAATTTATATGAGCTAATACAAGTAGCCTCATATTTGAAGAAACAAAATCAGAAAGAAAAAGAAAATTGGAAAATTCACAGTCATAGGAGGATATTTAAAAAACTTCTCTCAATTACTGATAGAACAAGCAGAATCATACAAAAGTTTGAAAATCATGATTTAAAAGCTTGACACAAATGTCATGTGTAGAACATCACATCCAACACCTGGTGAAATAATAAGTGCTTTTTCCCTAAGATTAAGACAAAGACAAGGATGACCCTATTAGACTTCTCTTCAGTATTATACTTAAGGTTCTAGTTGGGGCAATATAACAAGAAACAACATTGAAAGGACAAAAAGCGACATACAAAACTGTTACAATTTGAAGACGATGGTGTAAATGGGTTGTCCAACAAGCAGCCATATGCAGATTATTTGAGGACTGTTTTGATTACCTGTGGTGTTGGATGTCACAAAAAGTATGCACAGACCTTTTCTTTTGCTAGTGTTTGTGTATTTAATGTGTGGCCCAAAACAACTCTTATTCTTCCAATGGGCAGTAGAAAAGAAAAAATGTTGGTCACCCCTGGAAATCCAAAATCTATTAAGAAGTGGATAAAATCAATATTTAAAAATTAATTTCAGTTCTAAATTCCAGAAACTACTGAATAAGAGAAATTTATATTAGTTATTCCACTTAGAGTAACATCCAAAGACGTCAGGTGTCCCGACCTCTACGGCACTGGTCTCAGTCGCCACAGGAAGGAACCAGGTGTGACTCGGATTAGAAGTACAAGCTTGCGGGAGGCGGGCTAACCTTAGTTGCAGGGTAGCCCTGAGCCCCCTCCACAACGACTATTTATTAAGGTTATACACAACAGGTGTGGAGAGTTAAGGTAATTGACATACACAACAGGTGTGGAGATTTAAGGTGATTACATTTGAGGGCTGCATGCGTAAGGATTGACACGTGCTCTCCTCACATGTTCTTTCCCCACAACCCTCATGAAGAACTACTAAGCATTAATGTTTAACACATGTTTACTAGTGAGTGACCGATCTTATCTCATTCCAGAACACTGAGCTACTTGGGGGATTGCCCCCAAGTCACAAAACATCTCTAGGCTTGCCAGGAGACTGTCCTGTTCTCAGCATGTCCTTTTAATGTGATAAGAATCAGTAACTGTCTTTTGCAAGCATGGTGTCCATTCCTCGACAGTCACGCACCTCAAAATAAGTCCAACAAAATATGTCATGAGACCTCTACATTGATCATCACAAGATGTTCTTGAAGGGAAATAAAGAAAATGTAAATAAATGGAGTAATATATTCAGGGATTGAAAGACTCTATGACGATAAAGATGTTTCTTTTTCCCTGAATGGATGTATAGATAAAATTCCAATCAAACTTCAAAGAGAATTTTGTTTTGCTTTGTTTTGTTTAGAAGTGAAATCTGGTTCTAAAATTATTAGTACAGAAGTACAAAGGGTCTAGAATACCAAGGCATTTTTAAAGAGCAGAGTTAGGGAACTACTGGATAGCAAACTATTTTAAAGCTATAATGGTTCAGACGATGTGAAACTGGCACAGGTGAGACAAATCGACCAGTGGACTAGAATGAAGAGTTCAAAACCAGGCCCATACTTAAAGCATTTGATTTATAATGAAGAGCACTGGAGTAAAAATGGTCCTCTGAATAAATGGTCCTGGTCAGTCTACATGAAAAAGTTTTTAAAACAAAGATTTTTTCCCCCTTTCCAAGGTTAATATTGGTGATGCAAGTTCAAGTAGAAATCCCAAAAGGATTTTTTTTAAACTTAGCCAAAGTTGCCACATCATTTGGAGGCTGAGTGTCATGGCCTCTCACTTCCCATTTTTCCTGATGCAATTTGGAAACAGCCTCACACAGACGGGCTTCAGGAGCCAGCGCTCATAAAGGTCAGGCAGTTCCACTGGCAAGTGACCTGCTCCAACAAGGTCAGGTGGCCCCAGGGGCAGTCAGATCACTGCCAGAATGCCTCTGAGAAAACCTGGACCTTTCTCAGGTTTCCAGGGGGAAAAAGAATGAGGGGCCAATAATACTTAAAACCTTTTTGGCACTTAAGCCCTCCAGGGCTTTAGTTTGTCCTGTTCTTCCATTACTAAAGCTTTCACTGATCATGCCTTTCTCTCTTTGCCCTCATTTCACTCCATGGTTCTAGCAGAAAGATTTATGCTTGTTAATAGCCTTTATCTTCTTCTGCCTATAGCCGTAAAAATAGCTTCTATTTAGTGTATGTCAAGAGCTTTACCTATAATATACTGTTTCTTATTCTAGTAAGAACTCCGCAAGGCAAATATTTATTATTTCCATTTAACAAAAAGGGAAAGTGGGGAACTTGTCTAATCTCATAGAGCAAGCAAATAGTATAGGCAATACTCAAATTCAAGACCTTCTGACTTCAACACTATAACATACCACTGCTGAGACTGTCTCAGAATCCCAGGATTTGCCTGCCCTGGGGCAAAGGTGGTGCTTGCCAGTTGCAAGGCCCTTCACTGCACACTCCTGGGCTTAGCTTAGACAATCCCCACCCCTAGGGGCAGGGACCCTCACAGGCAGTCTAGCTGCAACATTGGGAATGCAGAGGTCCGTGGGTGCTCCATAACACAAAGAAATGACTCTGATTATTTCTTTCTCCTAACTAGTTTATTTGGATCAATTGTACACTTGGGATCACATCCTGAATTACAGGCAACTACTCAAAACTTTATGAACAGCTGGGCTGGGCACAGTAGCTCATGTCTGCAATTGTAGTACTCTGGGAGGCCAGGGCAGGTGGATTGCTTCAGCTCACAAGTTGGAGACCAGCCTGTGCAAAAGCAAGACCCTGTCCCTACTAAAAATAGAAAAAACTAACTGGGCGTAGTAGTGGGCACCTGTAGTCCCAGCTAATTGGGAAGCTGAGGCAAGAGGATCCCTTGAGCCCTAGAGTTTGAGGTTGCTATAATCTATGATGACACCATGGCACTCCACCCAGGGTGGCAGAGTGAGATTGTGACTCAAAAAACAAAATCAAAACAACCCCCAACTTTATGAACAGCTGTTTGAGTAAAACTCCTGGATGTATTTTCTAGACTTGGCAATGGAGACCCTGCTGTCTATTTCCTTCCCCCCCTCCTGCCTTGCCGCTCACCCCTGCACAGTACTCTTTGCTGATTCCTCCTCCTCATCTCTGCTGCTCTCCATTTGCACCCACTCTAGATGATCTCATTTGGTTCCACGGTTTACATGTCATCTATATGCTGATAACTGTCCCCAAACCATAATCACATATCTAATTGCTTGATTGAAATTACTACTTGGGTATCTAACAGACACGTTAAACCCAAGTTTCCAAAGCTGGATTCTTTACTTCACCCACTCCCTCAAACTCACTCCTTCCATACTACTTCCCTTTTCCCATCTGCTCAGGCCAAACAGATTGCTTTGGAATAATTCTTGACCTCTCCCTTTCTCCCAGCCCCCAATGTCAAACACGTCACCTTTCCCCATCACATATGATCTGTTCTAACCACCTCCACTGCTACTACCCTAGTTCCAACCACCATCACATCTTACTTATATTTGACAAACTCCTCCCAATAGTCATTGTCCCTCTATAATTATTCCTTTTAAAATGTAAGCCAGGTCACACACTTTTTTTTGCTCAAATGCTCAATAGCCTCCCATTACACTGATAATTAAATCCAAAGTCTTCACTATGGCCTGAATGTACTAGTCTGGCAGATGCTCTAACCCACCACTTTCTGCTCTGACACATTCCCCCTGGTTCCCTCTGGTTTCCTTGCAGTCATTTGGATATTTGAACACATTCCTACCACAGGGCCTTGGCACTTATAGTCCCCTCTTGCAAATATAGCCATGGCTTGTTCTCTCACTTCATCCTGGTCTCTGCTTAAAAAACACCTTATTAGTGAGGCCTTCCCTGAGTAGCGCATCAAAAACAACAGCCCTCAATCCTCTGGATCCCTTTATTCTGCTTTATTTTAGTCATAGCAGTCATTTGTCTGAAATATTATCAATGTATTTATTCATTTATTGTTTCCTTTTTCCTTTCCCCAACCCCCAATATAACTCCATGAAAGAAAATATATTGCTTTATCCTGAAGGCCCAGAATGCTGCTTGAAGCATAATGATTATTAAAAAGTATTTGTTGAAGAAACAAAACCTGGATGTGCTCCTCCTTGGATAAAATACTGTGGTAAAGGATGAAATAACCATGAAGCAAACATAAAGAGGTCACAAAATTTTAGTTGAATTTTTCCCTAGAAAATACAAGATTAAATTCTCCAAGAGCATGGGTGTGTAAATCTTGTGGAATTCAGGACAGAGAATTCCTTTGGAAAAACTTGGAGCTTGGATATCTGGCGTTCAACAGAGTGTACCAGAAAAGGCATTTCTCTTACTTTCCCAAACTTAAGAGCTTTTTGTCCCTTTTTGTTATAGCCACATTAACAGAAAACTCTATAGTTAATACATTTCTATATGGTAGCAACTCTAGGTACTCATTTTCAGGCAAGTACCCCAAACCTATGCAAATTATGATTTACACTGGTAAAAATTGTTGTTGTTACTTAAATAACTGGTTGAAATTTTAAAGGCCTAAATTGTTTAATTAATTCAAACTAAGAGCATATATGACAAAGTATACAAGTCACCACTGGAGTCTGAGATACTAAAAGCTGAGGGTGCCTAAGGACCACTGATGCACACACTTGAGCAGAAAACAGAAGTGCGTTGAATAGGAAAGATAGCCCCACACAAGTTGATAAGCCTGGTGCAGGGTGTGTGGGCTCTTCATCTCTTGGTGAGTATTTCAGGCCTTTATCTCTTGGTGAGCAAGTATTTCTGCCCATTCTTCAGTGGCAGAGCAGGGATGGAGAGATGGCACGCGCAGCCGTCTTTCCCCCCACACTCTCCTAATTATCTGTACCAGGGTAACAACTGCTGCTCAACGATACCAGAATTCTGGGTACCTCATAGTTTTCCCCACAACCCCCTTTCCTTATAAACACTGCACACAGGAAAGGAACTAAATAACAGCAAACATATCAACTAAAATAAAACTTCTGTGACTTCAGAATTCAATAGCTGGATTGCTGGATCTCCCAAAACAAATGGTATCTCAAAACAAATTAAAGTTACTGTAAGAAAACGAAATAGTTCTCATGGACACATAGAGGAAGCTTGGTGGGTTTTAGATAAATTTAGGTAATAACCAAACAATTTGCTGATGTAAGAAGGACATGACTTAAACAGATAATCAACTTAATAACTCACCACATAAATATATAGAAACATCAAACAATACAACGGATATGTTACCAAAAGTTAAAGGTTGATGAATACTATTGAAATCCAAATATTCTACAGCATTCTGAAGGGCATTTTTTTTGTTTGTTTGTTTGTTTTGTTTTTGTTATGAAGACTTGTCCAAGAATAATCTCCAAGAATACTAGGCAAGCTATAACGCAGAGGCTGATTCCTTTGACAGCCCTGGTGCTGAAAAGAACAGTTCTCTCAGGAAACAGTGGCCACACCCCTTTCGTGAAATTTCAGAAGTCCTGCTGAAATACACACACATATAATGTTGCATTGCCTTATTTTCCATGTCTTGATTTCTCCCGCAGGTATTTCTAACGCCAGGTAGCATTTTTAGGTTAATTATTCTTTATTTCTGCTCTTTTGTCCCTTATTCTCTTGTCTCTGTACAGTTCAATATTGTCACACCCAAAAGCTGTGAGAGTAAAGCGCTAAGCCCAGTAGGCTCTTCTGGAAACGTAGGATGGGGACAGTCGGGGCGGGCTGCTCCCAGCGGAGATAGGGTGGCAGTCCCCAGCGTGGGACCCGCGAGACCGTTGTCCTCCCCCTGCCCTGCAGCTGATGGAGCAGGGAAGTAGCGCTGCACGCCTTGTCTGGCGTGGCAAGAGCGGGCACCTGCACAGCGGACCAGAGAGGGGCCATCAAGCGGCAGCCAGCCCTGCTCCGGGGAGCCCCCTGCCGGCCGAAGCCGTCCTTCCAAGCCCCAGGCTGGGCGCCTCCTGCGGCCTCTCTCCTCAGCTCTTCATCTTGACCCACCTCCCGGAGCTGGGCTGCCAGTCAGTTGATTTTTACTAAAGCGCCTGTGGATGATACTGCCGAGCTTTGCATCTCGTATGATCGAATCACCCTGCTTCTTTTCAATTTTATCATCTAATTAGTTTTGTTTTCTTGTCCAATGTTCTCTGCATTGGGAAGTTTTCTGGTTTCTTCTCAAGTTGATTTCAGTTCCGATCGTGCCCCTGAGAGGCAACCTCAGGGCTGCAACCTCATTTCTGATTCAGAGCTCCTTTCTGGAGGTCTGGCAGGCACGGCAAAATATTCTTAGTTGTTCATGGGCTTTCTGCATCCTGGGGTCCTGCGGTGGATCTTACCCAGTGCCAAGGGCAGCGGGAGGCTCTTCAATTCTGTCTCCTCGGCACATGCCAAGCTTGGGGCAGGGAAAACTGCTCTGAAGCTGCTTTTCTTTCCTGGGGTTTGGGGGTCAGGGAGGAAGAAGGGGGGGGAGTCTGTTCTGGGTTAGCTATTCTTGGAAATCTCTCTGCCTCTACTTGAAAACTCTTGCCCTTCTAGGACTTAGGGTTTTTTTTTTAATTTTTTAATTTTTTTTTTATTAAATCATAGCTGTGTACATTAATGCTATCATGGGGCACCATACACTGGTTTTATAGACCGTTTGACACATTTTCATCACATTGGTTAACATAGCCTTCCTGGCATTTTCTTAGTTATTGTGTTAAGACATTTATATTCTACATTTGCTAAGTTTCACATGTACCCTTGTAAGATGCTCTCTCCCCTTCCTCTCCCCCTTCCCCTTATTCTTAGGTTATAACTGGGTTATAGTTTTCATGTGAAAGCCATAAATTAGTTTCATAGTAGAGCTGAGTACATTGGATACTTTTGACTTAGGTTTTTGGAAACAAAAGATGGGAAAGAGGAGTTTTTAGGTCAACAATGTCTTTCCATCCTATTTTATAT